>JADDOH010004529.1:0-52665 GCA_016648135.1 Agrypnia vestita
GTATTGGGAGCACAATTATTTCCGTATATCTTAATGGGTGGAAGAATTGAAGTGCCAAATTTGGCACCACTCATTGAAACAACATTGGGATATATAATTATGGGTAATATACCTTACGCATCTGAAAATAACGCATATAAATCAACTACAACCGCAATGTCACAAATTGTACAATGTGATATAAATTCTATATCTTGTTGCGCTATAACTGAATTGGAAAATACCTTGCATAAGTTCTGGACATTGGAAGAATTACCCGTTAAACAATTTCAAAGTCCGGAAGACATAGCTTGTGAAAATATTTATCGTTCAACGGTTTCTCGAAATGATCAGGGCCGTTATATCGTAGCTCTTCCATTTTGTAAGAATCCAAATGAGTTAGGTAGTTCTTTTGCAACCGCACAAAGGCGTTTGATCGCCTTAGAACGTAAATTCAGTTATAATCCTGAATTACGTCAACATTATAATGATGTTATTAAAGATTATTTAAATAATAATTATTTGCGTGAAATTCCATCTCCTGTAGAGGATGGATATTATATACCACATCACGCAATTATCCGCCAAGATAAAGCTACTTCAAAGCTTAGGATAGTGTTAGACGCTAGTGCAAAATCCCATTCTGGTTTATCGCTTAATGATATTTTATTCGTAGGATCTAATATGCAAAAAGATCTGTTTTTGCTTCTACTTAGGTTTCGTCTTTTCGCCGTGGCAATAACAGCGGATATACGACAAATGTATTTGAGAATAGGGGTTACGGAAGAGCACCAAAAATATCAAAGGATATTATATCGCTTCAATACTGATGAAGAAATTCGCACCTTTCAATTTAATTCTGTTCCATTTGGATTGAAGGCAAGTCCGTATCTGGCAATGCGTACCATACGTGAACTTGCTTCCGATGAACAGCAATCTTTTCCCAACGCCGCAATTGTTGCTACATCCGATTTTTATATGGATGACTTAGTAAAGTCGGTCCCTGCCAGTTCTGGGGAAAAAGAAGCAATCAAACTAGTAAAAGAATTAATTTCATTTTTCGCAGCTGGGGACTTCGAATTGGTTAAATTTTCAAGCAATTCAAAGGAGCTTCTAGCGGAATTACCACCTCAGAATTGTGATCCAGTAAATTTTACGGACACTAATACTGATCTTAAAATTTTAGGATTGATGTGGCTTCCAGAAGAAGATGTATTTTCCTTTAAAACATCTCCATGTATCGAGCAATGTTCTAAGAGAAACATCTTGTCAGTTGTAGCAAGATTATTTGATATTTTAGGTATGGTGTCTCCAGTAATTTTATATGCGAAACTACTTATCAAATCACTATGGAATGCCAATATAGATTGGGATGAGTTACCTCCTGATGACATAATAACTGCTTACCAAAATTTGATTAAAGAATTGCCTTTATTATCAAATTTAAAAATCCCTCGTCACTTAAATGTAGCTTCAGGTTGTACTGTAAATATAGTCGCCTTTTGTGACGCAAGCTTAAAAGCATATGGCTGTGTTGTTTATTTACACGTTACGGATGCTCAAGGTAACACATCTATCAATTTGGTATGTTCCAAATCAAAGGTCGCCCCGTTAAAGATTGTATCATTAGCTCGCTTAGAGCTGTGCGCAGCCTTATTACTCTAAATTAGTTAGATTTGTATATGATTCTTTTAACCCGCTTTACTCTATAAATAACATATACGCATTTAGCGATTCAATGATTGCCTTATGTTGGATCAAATCGTCTCCACATAGATGGTCCATATTTGTATCCAATCGAGTAGCTAAAATTCAGGAAAATCTTGATTGCGAACATTTTTATCACATACCCGGGATAGAAAATCCTAGCGATTGTTTATCTCGAGGTATTTTGCCTTCGCAACTGCTAGTACATGATCTATGGTGGCACGGACCTAGTTGGTTGAATAAACAACCCGATTCGTGGCCTATAAAACCATTTGTTCCTTCCGCATCTTCAGAAATTCCCGAGTTTAATTCGAAATTTTTGTCTTCAATCTTAAAACAACCGCCTGTTTTATACCCGCTGGTCCTTCGAGTTTCCTCTTGGAACAAATTGCTTCACGCAGTAGTATATGTATTGCGCTTTGCGCGAAAATTACCGCATTCAAAATATATGGAAGTTGATCATTTGAATCTAGCAGAACGTTACTTATTGTTTTCTGTTCAACAGCATTATTTTGCGCAAGAATACTCCGCCCTTTTAAAGGGAAATTCTCTCCCTGTACCTTATAAAAGGCTTGATTTATTTGTAGACAACCATGATCTTATCCGCATAGGAGGCAGGTTATCAAATTCAGATTTGCCATTTGATGCAAGGCACCCTGTACTTCTACCAAAATCGGATCATTTAGTTAATCTTTTAATTGATCATTATCATAAACAAAATTGCCACACTGGGGCAAATTTACTGAATTCCCTAATTAAACAAAAATATTGGATAATTTCCGCTCGTAATGTTATTAGAACAAGAATAAGAAAATGTAATGCTTGTTTCCGTATAAAACCGAAAGGTCCGCTCCCTAAAATGGCAGATTTGCCTTCGTACAGAGTTCAAGAGGTTACTAAAGCTTTTATACACACCGGTGTAGACTTCGCTGGCCCGATTAACATTACGTTAACTAGACGTCGAGGTCAACGTTCTCAGAAAGCCTATATATGCCTCTTTAGCTGTCTTTCTACGAGAGCTGTTCATGTCGAACTTGTCTCTGATCTTTCAACAGATAGTTTTTTAGCCGCTTTTAAACGATTCCTCTCGCGACGAGGGCCTGTGTCATGTATGTATTCTGATAATGGGACAAATTTCGTTGGTGCAAAGGCACGATTAAACGAAATATATAGTAACGTGATGTCCGACACGTTGCAAACCGCATTAAGGGATGAATTGCTCAAGAACAGAATTACGTGGAAAATGATTCCACCCAATGCACCTCATTTTGGGGGTTGTTGGGAGTCCCAAATAAAGTCACTTAAAGCGCACTTATATAGAGTGATTGGAAAGCAATTGCTGACATATGAGGAATTAATGACGGTACTTACGCAAATCGAAGCAATAATGAATTGCCGCCCGTTGGGTTTAATGTCAGAAGATCCTAGTCTAGAAATTCTGACACCCGCTCATTTTCTGATGACAACCCCTCTACAATTTCTTCCTGCAGAAGATGTATTAACTACGTGTCCCAATTTATTAACGCGTAAACATTTATTGGACAACCTAGTTCAATCTTTTTGGAAGAAATGGAGGTTGGAGTATTTACACACCTTACAAGCAAGACAAAAATGGTGTTCGTCAGAAAATCCTGTGCGAGTGGGCACAGTTGTGCTTATACATTTGGATGATGTGCCACCATTGCGGTGGCCATTGGGTAAGATTGAGGAGGTGTTTCCTGGACCTGATGGCGTCATCCGGGTCGCAGTCGTGAGAACTGCGTCCGGAACGTTCAAAAGGCCAGTAGTACGGCTCTGTCCTCTCCCTACACAATTTTAATTTGTATAGGAAATATAGTTTAGATTAGTATTAGGTTTATTAGCAAAGCAATGTGCTTTGAATGAATATTATGATATTTTTATTTTATTTTATTTTACGCATGTGAAGCCATGTATTCAAACACATATTTATTTTCATTGTTCTTATTATTTTTTTTATTTTGTTGTTTGAAAGCTCAAGCTTCCAAGGTGGGGAGGATGGTTTGGCCAGTGTTAAATATGGAGAAATGGAGGCGATGATTGTGGTGAATGGAGCTTCAGTAAGATGAAGGCCTACCAATCCTATCCCTATAATCCTATCTTTATCTCTAATTCATTCCCACTCCATCCTCCGCCTTTTTTCAATACGCCTAGCGACATCTCTGGTCCTGTATGGACTCGATCGCATTTTTAATTCCTACCGCATTATCACCTGTTACCTGTTAATTGCCTGACTTGAGTGAAGAAACCGCGTTGTACCGCATCTCTTAAAAGTTCGTTTTTTGGACCATTGTTCAGGAAATATTATCTTATAACCCGCATAAGCACTTGTATTGGAATATACGGCAGCCGTGGATTGTGTCATCTCGAGTTGCAGTTGGACCAAGAATCTTTATTTGGAAGACTAAAATTAAAAGGAAGAAAGAGGCATTTCCATTTCTTATCCAACATCCAGAATTGAAAAGGTAGGATTTCTCCTTATTTGTTGTTCATATTTACTGCAGTATTCGTGTCTATTTCTTTGTTCATCCACCGGCCAAATCTCCAGCATCTCGTTACATTATAATTCGCGCGAATGAACGATTGTCTCTCCTAACAAATTTCGATAAAACCGCATCTATTTGATTAATTAAAACCCGCTACACCACTCCCTTTGATATATTTTCTGCATAAATCTACACCATCTGACCGATCTGACTCAATTTTTTTGCACGTATTCTTTGGGAACCGGTGGGTAACAAAGGTTAGATTTCCTTCTCCTTTACCCCCCATCCACTCCGATGATATAATTTCCATAAAAATCTGTACCGTTCGACCGATTGGATCCAAATTTTGCATACATATTCCTGAGGACCTGGTGGAAAAAAATAGACCACATTTCTTCCCTGGACATCTTATCCATTCCAGCCTTGAATAAATTGAAACATTGTTTTAAATAGAGGCTTTGCAAAACAATGGAACCTTTGTTTTGAATTTTTTTTTCAACTTAACCCTTAACCCGTGCAACACCGGGTATAAGCAGCTAGTTAATATAAAATAAGTAAATTGAGATGTTACAATTTTTGATTAAAATTATTTTACTTTTTCAATATCAATTCTATTCCATTCAATTCTATAATCAACATGTTTTGGGGCCAATAGTGCGTTTGTTAGAATCCAACATATACATGTTAAGTAACATTATTTCTATAATTAACAAGAAAACACATTGTGTGAACCACAATTTTGTTAAATTATCAACATGTTTTGAGGCCAATAGTCCCTTCATCATAATACAACATATATAAATACGTTACGAAACAATATTTATATAATTAACAAGAAAACACTTTGTACGACCCACCATTTTGTTCAACTATCAATATGTTTTGGGGCCAGCAACAATGGGTCCTTCTTCAGGACCCAATTACTTATCTCAATGTATTTCAGCAGAAATTATATTTTCTCTTCCTCGATTTTCTTTTTTTTACTATCCATTTCGAACTATTCGTGGAACGGTTCAGGAGAAACAAATGGGATGTTGAAGAGAATGTCAATATTTGCTCTCAACAGTTGACAATAATAATTTATGACTCAATAAATTTTCAATCAAATTATATTGAACGTCCCTTTTATTTCCTTCAATATAATTGATCAATAATATTGCAGGCGTCTTATTGACAGTAATATTGATAGTGTGCGGGGGCCTTAAGACTCTGGCAGACAAAATATCATCGTAGCATCCTATGATGATATTTTTATGAGAATTTCGACATAAGATATTCTCCGAGATACGGATGGCTTCCATGATATTCTTTGATAGCTATCCTAATATGTACATTAAATTTGTTATGTATAGTTGTAATAAAAACAAATTTGAATGTTGACGTAGAGGTTATGACTCTTACCTAGTGATCCAGTGGTCGGTGTTAGTTGTCCAACAAGTTTGTCGTATTTTCAGAGCACAAGCGTTAAGCTTTATCAGAAAACAATAAGAGTATTTATGGAACACGCATTCCGTGTTCACATCTCTATTAAAAAAAGTTGTATATCTATGGTTTTACGTGACGTTGGTGCGGGCACCTCGACTGTTACTGTCAAATCAAACGCACGTACACGAGTTTGACTTTTTTTCTTCCTATCAATCTCTTGTTGATCTCTGAGGCGTGGAATGCAGAATAGGGCGTTGGGAGTTCTATGAAATATTAACTAATTTTTTCGGTATAATCGAGTATCCTGATTCTAATAATGTCATAAAATAAGGTCGCACTCTTATATTTATTTATATTAAACGAGTAATTCCAATTTTAAAATCGTAATTATTTTCATATTAAGTTTGACAACTCAGCCTTTTCCTTTGAATTATTACACGTATCCATGGATAAGTTATAATCATAGATAAAGAAATATAAAGTGGACCATTCACTATTCTGGTTGGTGGACTGTCATGTAGTATGTCACGCCCTATTCTGCATTTATCCCCTGAGTTTATCTCCAGATGAAAATTTCAACATGCATCATGATTGAGATTTATCTCATCATGTCTTTTTCGTGGACCCAGTTCACGAGGCAAGGATTCGGTAAATCTACAATCCAGCTATTTCGAGATCTAATAAAAAAATGATAGCTAACATAATCGATAAGGTTTACTAAGCCGGACGCTACAAGAAGATTTGCAAATAATAAATACCAACCAACTTCTTTGGAAAGTTACGATTCCTTTCCTCGTAAAGAATTTACAATTCCTTTTGAGACTTTTTCAAGATCTAATTCAATTGCTTAGTAGCACAAAAATCTATTTATAAATTGTCAAGTTTCAGGAGAGAGGAAAACAAGTTTTTTTCAAGATTGAGGATTGAATTTAAGCTAACAAAAGTTACAAATAAATCGAAATTTAACAGATAAGAACATGGTATTTTCACTTTTAATTATACTTAAAGTTTTTATTTTAAATTTATTATATTTTTTATATATATATTAAATTAAATATTCTGAAAAATTGCAGTATGTGTGCAAGCATTTTACAGAATGCTTTTGATTTTACATTTTAATAAATACTTTGGAATATTTCTTAAGAAAACAATATTTATTTGTTTTGTCCCGTTTCATTTTTTAGTACGTTTCTAAAAAAGTTATTTATTTTTTATCTCTATTTTTTTATTCGTCACTTGTCGTGTCGTAAATCTGTGTTGTATTTAAATTTTAAACCTGTCTTTTGCGTATACTTGCAGCGCAGATTATTATTAGTAGTAGATAAAACAAAAGAAGGACCGCTGAGATGGTTGAGATGTGTAACGTATGAACGAGGAAACCAAGATAAAGAAAATATATGAGGCGAGTATTGAAGGAAGCATTGGTAAGATTAGAAAAAACAAACCTTGAAAGATAACCCTGTTAAAAACTTCAACAAGCAGAGCGTGCATCAGAAGTTGTATGAATGTGGATGAGGCTTTGTGGAGAAAAGTTATGTGGCTTTCTGTGGAGAAAAGGCGTAACGGTTAATTAGTTAGTTAATTCTTGGGATAATATTCTTTGGAATACGGAGGATTTTCAATTTGGAATATATCGGCATACTAAAAAAAATGTAGGTAGATTTTTCTGTTGTTAGTACATTATAAAATGAAATTTCATATTCACCAGGCTTCTACAATGCATATCTAAGAGTTCGTCCTCACATCTCTCTCTCTTGTTTTCATTTGGGGATCTTCCTCCTCCTCATTATCGTCACATCCTCCACATGTTTGTCCCAGTCCAGAGTGACACTTGCTTCTAGAATACAAGAGATCAAAAACCCTGAGATCCACCCCTGATCGCTGCTAGTAGTAGATTCCTTGTAAGTTTATACCGCCACTCATCAAGGCATCGATTAGGGCAGAGGGCGGTAGTCGGCGGCGGGGGTTGAGGGAGGGGAAGGCGTAAACCAGACGAGAGGGTGGGAAGGGTTGGCGGATGGTTTCAGTTTGATTGCTTACTGCATGTGTGAATCTACACATAAGGGCGGAGATTATAATATACTGTTTTAGGATATTGAGTTTATTGCCCGATTCAATCGGTATTAGTTTGAAGTACCTAGTATATTATGTGTTGTTCGGTTACAAAACCCGCTTTAAGGGATGATATTAATTTTGGGCGAACCTTTATAAAACTACTATGAATATTGAAAATTAGCTCAGCACAATATTTTAATAAAAATATTCATACCAGGGGCTCCTTGTTCTTAGTGAGGTCACATTATATCTGTGTATGGTATTTTTATGATATTTCACCATAGTAATTGAAATAAAAATAGAACGAAAATAAATATCAAAATACGATACAAAAAATCAAAATTTAATTTCCCTTTACATCGCACATGTGAAAATAAAAACACATTTGTTTCTTAGTACTATATATATGTAGTATAGTTGATAACTTTTTGTGAGACGCATTTCGTGTTATGAGGGAATTATCAATATAACTTTTTTACATCCAACAACTTGTATTTATATGAAAACTGTTGAAAGGAAGTGCTATATATATAATTTTAAGAGTTTAAATAGGTTTTTTTCTTTTGGAACGATTCTGAGAAATAATTTTGTTCAAACACTATTAGATAATAAGAAATTCAACAAGTATAACTAAGAGTAGAACTAAGAGACAAGTGTGTTTTTATTTTCAGATGTATGCTAATGGAGCTACAAACTTAACTACGAAAAAATTTTTCCCGCAGATATTTTTATCAGCGAAATCAATCCCAAATGGTTACGAACTAAACGAATTATTTATTTGCTTTGCAACACGCGTTGTTCTAATTACGCATCTGCGTTTGACGTGTTGCATAATGTTTTCAAGTATACAACAAAGCAATATTTAACGAACTTTAACTTTATTATATGCGTAGCATTATAAACGTGGCATTATTTTTATGAATCTATAAATATATTTTTATGACTTCCCTTGATGACTCATAGAATTTTCGTCAGAATCACAATTATAATAATTTAGATATCTCTCCGCCCGTCCGTTCCCTGACTGTCTGTCTGTCCCCGTAACTTCGTGAAACGTCCGTAACTTCTTTATAGTTAATTTATTTTTATTTTTTATATGTGAATAAATAAACACTTATTCCTTTTTCTTGATTCATTAGGATTCCTTAGGAATCAATATGTATTTATTATTTTTTTTTTTGACGGGTTACAGCTAGTAATATTATTAATTTTTAAGAGCAGAAATAGGAATTACGAGAACCATAAAATAGTTATAAGATATTGTATTCTTTACTAGGCAGAGCACCGATGTTCAAACGAATATAACTTCTCGTTGCAATACAGCCTTTCGTATTTCCAGAAGCATCATAACCTAAATACATGCCTGGTGCTTGTCACTGCATAAAAGCAATCAAAACGATACTGTTAAGATACCGCAAACGGTTGGTGGTATTTGAGAATTTGAAATGAAAATGATATTAAATGAAAATATTTCTCGTTCATTTTAATTCATCCATTTGCTTCCGTTTAAACAATTACGCCGTTTAAAGCATTTCTCTCCTGTAGAAGAGTTTCTCTGTCTTCCACAAAGGTAGAGCCCGCATACATATGACCGAATGATTCTTCTATTGCATTTTCTCTTCAGCACTCCCTGGAGCGCAGAATAGTTAGGATAACTCAAGCAGCTACACGATGTTCCAGGAATGCCAGACAGGAAAACTGTGAAATACTTTTATAGTGCTTACAATCTTTAGAAAGTTTTCATTTCTAAATATGAATAAAACATCCATTGTGCAATTGGTGACATTTAAAAACCGGATAAAATGATTACATTCGTGTTAGCGCACAGCGATAACTTCTGTATCCCTTATTTTTAACTCCGTTATCATCCCATGATTCCTCAATTTTTCAAGTGTCATTTTTCTAGTCACAATATAAACATTTATTTATCATTCAAACGTTACTGGAAACCAAGTAAATCGGAACACTGCTCTTAAATTTATATTTACTAAATATTTCAAGTATATTCCATACACTTTTTATTATTACACTGTTTCTTAATTCGCACTATTTCGTATTTTGATTTCATATTTATTTATTTGGAAGACATTAAGTATTTTTTTACGTGAAGGAAAAGTTTAATATAATGATGGGATAATACATACAATTGAATACTATTTTGGAGATAATTTTTTATTTGTTTATTATGTTTTAGTTTTAATTCTCTGATGTATTTGAATACTGAGTATACTCATACCAGTGACTAGCATTTTATCTCTTCACTGTAATGTATATAATGTTATATGTTCAGATAGGTATTTTAATCAGAGCCTCGTAATACTTTGGTATTTTTCCATTTCAGTTGAAAATGAAATGTGTCAGATGTTCATACAATATTTACGAAAATAAATTCTCACGACCAAAAAAATATTTAAACTATTTTCTAAATAAGCTAAATGTCTGAGCTATGAAAAAAGGATTAACTTGCTGGTGTCCTGGAATAGGGCATGAACCACTGACCACCAGATCACTAGGCGAGCATCATAACCACTATACCAAAAAGCTACTCATATAGTTGTTATTACCTATACACATCGTGTATAATATGTACTTAATAGCTTGTTGGTCTTGTGGTTAGGACTCTCGCTTCGTGATCCAAAGGTCGCGGGTTCGAATCTCACTCCAGACCAGCAAGTCAGTCCTATTTTCATAGCAAAAGCGTTTAGCTTAGTTTGAAAATAGTAAGAATATTGATGTGACACGTATTCCGTGTTGACATCTCTATTTTTTTTTAGAAAAAAAATTGATTCTAATCATGATTGAATCATATTTAACACATTATGTAGGTAATTGCTATATTTAAAACAGGCGGAAATCAATCGGCTATTGGCGTACCTAGCACTTGCGGAAATATTATCACAGGTTCGCGGCATTAGGAGGCGAAAAACATTAAATTGTTTAAATAACCGTAAATAAGTCACCGAACAAAAATTTAATTGTAACACTATGTTTGTCTTAATTGGCACTGATCGTTATTTGAAAATCTTTCACTTTTCTGTGGAACACTGATGCACATCATTTGTATAGCACTGATTTATTCTCTCGAGAATATTTCGCACGCAGGAAGGAACTCTGGCCATCAATATTCGCACTGAATCACCCGCCCGTTTTATCTGTGGTCATCGTTAGCCGTAAAAATAAACTGTGTTGTCACAAATTAATTACCGGTTTGAATTCTCGATCTTTCCGGCGTTTTTCGGATCGTTCTAATGATTCTAAAATATTCTAAAGTATTTTCAGAAATACTTGATTATGTGTAGTTCTTATAGTTTTAGAAAATTGTGATTGCGTGTAATGGCTGCTGCGTGGCGATGATCAATATAAGATTGAGTTAGGTTGATATAACATTAAGAAATTAAGAAAGCAACCTACGTCGTATCCCCTGCATGGTGCCATTATTTATTTTTAATAATAATAACAACTAATAATAACAAAATTACATCACATTTAGTGTAATGTTCTCTCCTGTGCGTGTAGAGATGAAACTTGATGTTCGGTATTTGCTCTCTCGTTCTTCCATGCCGTCTATCACTCTCATTCATCAGGCAGACATCACTTAAATACGTTGCATTTAGATTTATTAAATCTCGTATCTGTCGGTTGTATTATATCATTATTGTAAAAATCTTCAATTATTATTTTGCATATTTGAAAAAAATGCTTATACATATACGTTAAAGTTTGTTTTTATAATCACATCACGAAATTCCGACAAAAATTATTATTCGGGGAATGAGATTATATATTTAAAATCTTAATTACACAAAAAAGTCGCTGTTGAATGTTGGAAAATATTCAAATCCTTCAGCAGGAACACCGTGTGCAGATATGTAGGAACATTTTTGAATGTAGTAGGAAGGCTCCTTTGAGCAGCTGCATGTAGAAACTTATGCTCCATGCTTTTGCGCAAAACGAACTTTGATCGCTGAGTTGGTCTTTTTTCGTACGATTCAAATATCGAGATCACCAATAACGAATGGCGCATGCATCTAAGAGGATGATGCACTTTGGATTTGCATACGAGTAGAAGGAGGTAATCTGGGATAACATTTCTGAACATAATGGTTTCACCTCGGTCTGTCGAATATTTGAATAGCATAAAGGAGGTATTTAATTATTTATTATTCCTATCACAATTATAATAATTTCGATGTCTGTCCGTCAAATTCGTTCGAATTTACGGCTGAAAAAACGAAACGAAATAAACGACCGGAGATGGGACTTGAACCCCGGGCGAGCAAACCCGAAGGCCGCAATCTAACGACGTTGCCATGGCCGCATCTGCGGGACCTCTCAAAAATGCTCGATTTGTGTTCCGTATACACCTATAAAAAATTATAGAACGCATAATAATTTAAAATATTTTTTCTTTAGGTACACTGGTTTAATAAATGTTTTCTCCGAGACCAGTGACATCTCAGGCATGGTATAGTGGTTAGGATACCTGGCTCTTACACAGGAGGCAGGATTTTATTTTATTTTGATGTCTATTTTACTGTAAAGCTTATTTGCTTCATATACTTTAAAATAAATAATCATTTTACAGACTCGGGGGCAATTAACGGGGTTTTTGTCATTCTGGAAATGAAAAAATTCTAATAATTGTCATGTAAATATGATAATGAAAATTATCATCTAAATGTAAATAAGCAAATACTTATTCGTTAGGATCCGACATGTAAAAGTACCGCCATTTATGACTGGTTACAGCAAGTTTTATGATAAAAGAGGTATAAAAGATATGTTTATCTATCAGTCTTGCTTCTTTTTTAAACTCAACTAAATAATGATACACTTTATAAGTAAGGGGTATAAATCGATTTTTTTTCACATTTATCAACTGAAAAAACTGATAAATTATAGAAGTCTCACAGAGATTAGGCTATTTATATATGAGAAAAATGTATCGAAGTCTCTTTCACGATGGCCCAGGGCTTGCAATCTGTATCAGCTGGCTTAAGTGATCACTCTACACAACGCAATGTTTACCAATTCCATCGTAAGAACATCCTAACACAATTTTTTTAGTGTTCTAATTAATTATTATTCTAGTTATTGAATTAATCATCCTTCTGGGAAAGAAAACCAGTAACTGTGTTCTTAGAACACCATATTTCATGTAGAAATATTATAAGCCTTTACATTGTTTGAAGGTACATTATTTTGCGCTTTTAAATGGATATGCGCACTTGGAATGCGTGTCTAATATCAATGTCCTTACTATTTTTAATCTAAGCTGAACGTTTGTGCTATGAAAATATAATTAACTAGCTGTGCCCGCGCGGCTTCGCACGCGTAGATTTTTAGTACACTGTTTGGATCGTTATAGAACTTTCGCGAACCTTCTAGAACATTCTCCTTCCAGAACTTTCAGGAAATTTATTGAATGTACAGGAACCTTCTAAAAACATCGACACATTCCGCCACTCAGTTTAGAACCTTATAGAACTTTAGGGAATTTTCTAGAACCTTCTTCTTCCTGAATTTTCAAGAGCAGGTTTTTCAGGAACCTTCTAGACTCACCGACACAGTAGGCGCGCCTATTTTGAAACAATCTGAAGCATTTGCGGCCTTCCCATAACAAAAAATGTGCTAGAAAATACATGTTTGTCACCCACTCCCACCCACGCTCGGCCACCCCCATCAAACTCGCATATTTTCGACGTGACACCAAGGGCTATCCACCACCATAACCACCGGTGGGTGGTTGAGGCTGGTTGTGGAGGAATGGTAGGGAAACAGGGTTTCTTTATATATATATATATATATTTATATATATTGATTTAGTGGTCTCCTGGAACGAGACTAGAATCTCCTACCGCTAGATTAAAAGTCGAGAGTTTCAACTGCTAGGCTCGAATTCAGTACAAAATAACACTTTTAAGGCGTACCTTAACCTTTCAATCATCTAAGTATTGACCTAAATTCGGACCTTAGAACAAAAAGCTCCTCAATGGTACCATTTTTTAATATTTTAAAAGTAGAAAACTGCTTAAAGAATTCTAAGTTGAGAGTTTTCATCACCGAATAAAATATTCACCGTAAAATAAAAATTCGTGTGTTTTGTTTTACTTTTGTTAATTTTTTTGTTCTTTTTTCACGTTTTAATTTCTTTATAAATCCTTTAAGCACGGATAAAAATATCCACAGATAAGTAAAATATTTACACGTGGGCGGGGATTATCCCTGCCTTTATATAAAATAAATAAGAAGGCGCCCAATCTGCTCAGACTGTCTGCTCGAGTACGTAATTAGAGGAAGTTGTTGTTTGTAAGATGATTATAATCGAATAATACTTGAATAACAAACTAGTGATCAAAATAATGTCAATCATAGTTAGTCTAATCATATTTTATATAAGAGGGAAATAAGTATAAACACATAAAATAGAATGTAGTGTGTGTGTGAATAAATCATGTACATAGATGTAGAAAAAGCAGAAAAAACGGAGTAGAAATGCTCAGTAGGAAAATTTTTTATATTATTGTAATATAAATATTTCTCCTACGAACATGGAAATGAAAAGCAGAAGAAATAGTGCGCTGTCCGATCTCTTGTAATACGTCACAACACTATCGAAGGATCGAGAACGGCCTATAGCAATCTACAATATTCTGGAGACGCCCGGAACAACCTAGAAGCGACGGGAACCTTCTCATAAACACGTGAGAGAAACATAATAATCTAGGAAGTCCGAAACCAATGAAATTTGGTATAAATAGCGGGACTATGCCGCGGTGTGAGGAAGTTTGTTTCGACGGATCGTTCAGTGCGAAGTGAGTCGCGAGACGACGGCCAGATGTGCCTAGTCGTGATATTGCGAAGCGACCGACATCGAGCGAAATAATCGGGCGGAGTACCTAACTGGCGGTTTGAACGGAATAATCTAGCGAGTGATAAATAAAGTGTTCCCAGCGATAATAAAGTCCTCATGTATGAGTGACATATTGCGAAATAGTGTAAATTTTTTAAAAAGTGTTGTGTGTAATTCATGTCGAGTGACTTTTTCCATTTAATAATTAATTTATCCCTAATTAATAAATCGCTGATTAATTTCCAATGTTTTCATTTGTTTCCCGCAGCCACGATATGTGACAGTAATTTCAGTCATCCTTACGAGAATAATATATAATTGCAATTTAGAATAAAAATTTGATCAAGTCAGTCTTCGGAAACAAAGTCTTGCGAAAGAATAATAGTTAATTTCATAGTTACAATAAAATGAAATAATGATTTGAATAATATATGCAACCAAATAAATAAAGTGCTGAAGGAATTTATATTCTCTATCACAAAGATGAGTGTAAATATGAATAAAGGTAATCTTTTGACTTCTCTATATAAAGAAACAGTATGATTATATTTTTTTCAAATACGATAAAATGAATATTCACCAGATTAGGAGACTTTTTAATACAGGAGAGTAACCAATGAATTTCACCAGATTAGGAGATTTTTTAATACAGGTCAGGAATGTGTTCAAAAATAGCTATTAGATTAAACGATATAATTAACTTTAAAGAAATTTAAATGATATAAAAGAAGTGATAGAAATGTTAACAATAAAAAATAAAATTTATTGCTTTCCTAAAGTGAGTTAAAAATGTTTTCTTTTTGTTACCCAAATCTAATGTAAAACTTTCATATTCATGTAGAAGCCACCGTTCAGGAAATTCAGGTAATTCAGGAAAATTGTTTTTTCGGGTGAGAATAGTAATATTTTTAAATATCTTATATGTTTTTATACATCAAAATATCTTTATATTACTCACTCAGAACAACAAATTCATTTAAAAAACACTTAAAAATTATTATGTTAGGCTTACTACAACTAATGTTATCTACCAATATTTTCTTTATAAAATCTTACATTATCCCTCGGTAATGTTACAAGTACAAAGATTGTCGTTGTCAATAAATGTTTGCGTGTAAAAAAATACATGAATGCCTTATCCTCGTAAATCGCAATTAATTTTTTGCTAACGATGATTACAATTTATTGAGAAAATTGTATTTTTTAGTATTAACTATATAATGATTGTTTTGATATATGAGCATAATAAATACATGTTTCGATTAAAGATCTTCACAAATTATAGATTTAATATATTTAGTTTTCTTTATTAACCTTGTGAAAAGGCGTAACATAACAATGCTAAACCTATTCAACTATTTCATTGTGTTTACCTTTCGGTAGTTTATTCGCAAGTATACAATCGAATAAATATACTGCGGAATATTCACAAAACGGGCAGAGTATTGTATTACGCCATATTGATGATATTGACGTTTCACGTTTTCTTTACTAAGAAATGGTAAAATTTTCCCGCCAACACAAAGCACAACCTACCACTGTGAGGTAGAGTTATTCAAATATTGGAATATACACACAGACATAAACTGCTTTGCAAAGTTTACCGAAATGTATAGGCACACAGCGAAATCATTTTGGTCGCTTTTCCCCTTTTTCAAAGCTTTGTCCGCCTGTCGGCCGCCTTGCCAACTTTCCTATAAACTTTGTCAATAAAATACGTCGTTGATACTTTCGCGGATTTGTTTTGATTCGGACTTTAAAGATTTATATTGATTTAAGGGGTTATACTACCTTGACATTTAAAAAAAACATTTTTTTTGCTTTGTCTTATAGCTTGAATTTATATAAATAATTTGAGTTATGATTCATCCGAAAATTCCGAAAATTGGCAATTTGGAGCTAACGTCATAGGTGAATTTTAAAACGATTTTCATTATTCTTTTCTGCTTTTGTCGAAACCATTTTTTTCAGATTTATAGAGAGGCTACCTACTGGGCCGATTTTATTCAAATTTTACATGCATCTTACGAATACGGTGCAGCATAAGATTTTTTGACAAAATGCGCCAATTGCTTATTATGAAATATGAACTTCCATTTTTTTTTAATATGTTACATCATAGATATTCCATAATTTAACCAGAAAATAATTAACTTTTTCATTTCACTTAAACCCTAGCGACATGATTATCTCCAATATCTACGCTAGTCTTGGAGAAAGACCTTTGCGGGACAGCGCATGACTCTATCATTTCGAAATTTTTAAAGTAACTTGTAAAGAAAAATATTCTTGAATGTATGCTGTAAATAATTATATTAGAACAAATTTCGTATAAATATGTAATAGTAACTTAAAAAAATTGAATTATATATCAGCTTAGATGGTTTAACCACTAATATGTAGTTTTATTTATTTTTATAAATGACGATACGACGGACGGACAGACGGACAGTCGCCAAAAAGATGCTATAAATATAGAATAGGGCTTAGCAAAGATGCGAACCAATATTCCGTAATTTTTGACCGTTTACAGCTAGTTGCCTATAAAAAGAGATCGACCAGTTACTGATCTCAGTGTGTGTCAGAGTTCATAGCGAGCTACTACCACAGAAAGCAAAATCGTGCAGTGTATGTTTCTAGTGCTCGCGTGATTTTAACGATAGTAAATCAATAAAGTACCTACGGACGAGCGAGAAGTTTTATAGCGAACCTGAGCGGTTTAAGTAACGTGCATCAGTATATGCGAGACAAGTTATACACGATAGATAATATGCGAATTATGAAATTAGATAAGAAGTGCAATGAAAATTCTAGAAACATTTACTGACAACTTAAGAACAGTGCTCCAAATAATTTCGTGTCTATTATCTTTGTGTAATAAATAAAAGTTTAAATAGTTTTTAGTGTTTCATTTGCCTCCCACGGCCATGGCCGTGTGATCATGATCCCGTGACAGTATTCTATAATAGTATATAATGTAACAAAACCGAATACCTGTTTTGGAATAATTTTGACAACCATCAAAAATTCAGTGGCTCACTTCGATATTCAAGTAAGGTATGAAAGACCCTTGAAGACCACTTGATAAGTATTTTTAATATCGCAAGATCAGCTTGATTAAAGATTTTATTTTCGCCTTTAAAATTCAACTAGCTGTCATGAAATTGAAACTGAAGAATATTTTTTTCCAAAAGTGCTGACATTTAAACCATAAATCCATTATTTATTAAGTACAAATGAAACAAGTGATTAATAATATGAAGACAGTGTATGAAAAAGACACGTATGGTTTAGTCATAGACCATAGATTTGAAGTATATTGAAATAGTATTTGGTTTTATCTTGCGATACGTATTTTGAGGTAGGTACTTTCAAGCTTTTAGGCCACTGAAAAATAGCTGGGTCAACAGATGCAAGAGTGTGCTGAAAAGTTTTACAGCGCGTTTTAGAATATTTAACATAGGGTGTCTGCGAAATTTCCAGCACTTTTAACTTTTTTTTTTTCCAAGGTGATTTACTAATATTTTCTATGTCTGGTAATCTGTGTTATCCTGAATATTGGGATGTCAGATCTTTATCCCAACTCTTAATAGACGAAATAAAAGAGAATAAACGAGACGTAAGTGTACGTTGGTGGTGTGATCAGAGGGAGAAAGAAGTACATGACGGTTATCCGTCAAACGTCAAATATGTATTTATTTGTTCACGCCCATTATAGGCTTTTTTTTAAAAATCCGGATATCAAATATAATAAATGAGTCCAACATTACGTCTCTTTTCTATGGTCCAACATGACAATGCCAATTTTGCCGTAATTTTACATCAGGGCGCTGGGGGAGAAGAAATTAATAAATGCATATGAAATAATCTTTTTTCTATAAGCTTTAAATACAGAATTAGTACTTATTTCATGTAATTTTAGTCGAAACATGAGAATTGTGAGGTTACGTTTGCGGCGGAGGGCAGCTGTCAGACCAGAGCAGAGAAATCAGACATCGCAAATAAAGGTTTTTACTTTGAGAGAGTTAGGTGAAAATGTACAAATCTTCTTATTTAACGAACACCGAATACCGACGTATACCTAGGTCTCGTTTATTTTTTTGTGTTCATTTTCATCTATTGCTTTTAATTTCGTCTATGAAGTATTGAGATAAAGATCAGATATCTCAAAATTGCTATTTTGCTAGAATAGCACAGATTGTCTTCTGTTTTTTTTTTGTTTACATAATTCTCTTTTGTTATTACGTTTTGCTTTATTATTATTGGAAAAAATCTGTCTAAACAGAAATATCAGGTGACACAGAAAAATATACCATGTAACATTTATATAATGTATTTGTTTACAAAACACAAAATATTGCGATATACTTTTTTCGAGAAGTAATATTTTATTAATATTTAATATTTGTCAATAAAATAGTGAATGGCGAAATAAATACCTATTCCAATTGGTCTGTCATTTCTGAATCGATGCTAAAATTTTATTTTACACACATTTAATACACATTTGTAAAAAAGGAAAAAAATCAAGATATCTAAGAAAACTTACCGATTAATTGTAACAATATGTAATTTATATTCAAACCCCTTCAATTGGTCCCCTCTACTGCACTTAGTAACCATGCCCCTATATCCATCCGACTTCAATCTCCTCCCCCTACTCCTCACGTCGTCCTTTAGTCTTAGAGACTGTTCGACTGTTTTTCAATGTTTAACTGTTTGAAAATCACGCCCTTATTTTTATTACCATTACCCCAAATTACCCTTGATTTTTCGAAACCAGAGCTGTCTTGAATCGAATCATCGATTTCTTCGTTGTCAAAAAAATACCAGAATTTATCTGAAAATTCCACCATTTCATTCTCGTTAGTAGCAATCAATGTCATATGCAAATTTTGGGAAGGCTTTTTGCCGCCTATTCAAACACCGTTTCTTGTACTTGTAGCACCCTTCGCCACCAATGACAGTGATATAATATATTCTCGACATATTATGTTAAAAAGGGACAGACCACAACCTTATCGAACTCCCTTCAAGGTTTTATGTCGTTACGTCATTGAGGTATCCTCTTTTGATTTGATAATGTTTACATGCAGGTTTTGAATCAGAACTATCAAATATGTGAAATAACTCTCGATTTCATGAAATGGCCAATTGCTTTTTGATTTTTAGAAAAAATATTTCGTTTTGGAAAATATGATAAATATACTCCAAAATCTGATAAATATAATCCAAAAAATAAATGATCTAGCTATTTTCTATAGCGAATATTTCTTTAATTATAGGAATAATGTCAATGTCAATTTTCCAACAACTGTCAACTGTTTTTATGGAGCTAGGTTTACAGTTTTTTCCCCATAACATGTAAAAGGTAGTACTTTATGGAATGTTAATATGATTTAGTTTATATAACATTGGAAATTAGGCACATAGACACATAGATGCACATAGGAAGTATCACATAAGTGAGGTATGTTGCTGAATTGAAGCTAAGAACTATGTATGTAAATATTTCTAATGTAAAATAAACAGTAATAGACTAATTTGGTAAAATAGATAGGACAGATTAGATTTGAGAAATTGGATTGGACAGAACTAATATGTCAAACAAGATTGGGCAGAAATCTGGCGGAGAAATTAATAAAGTAAGTAGGTACATATTTAGGAGGATAATTAGATTTGTAATGAAACATATTACAATTGAATTTTAAAAAGAGATAAATTTTAAAATCATGACGTGTAGACTTGGATATATCTACATTTAATAAAATTGAATTGACAACAACACCCTTTGATTGATCTAATCCAAATTTTACAGTTAATTTCTAGGATTCTGCATTAAAAACGACATCTTTCCTCTTTCCGTAGACACCCGGTTCAACCCGAGATATAAATGTGCAAATTACAGTTGTTACTTAATAAGTCATTTACCATCCAGATTTTGCTCAATTTCATTCTTGGATCCTGATAGTCAACCCACACTTACCCCCGGAAATCTCTGATTATCCTCCCCTACCTAGATTAAAATTTGCATTCTAAGGTTACTCCTTAGGGTCGCAAAATATAGCAACCCTCCCCCCAACTCCTAACTTCCCAGAATCTCGGGAAACGTCGGAAAAGGATCGTTAGTTTAAACATCTATACCTATAAAACTCAATGTCTGTCTGTCTGCCTGTCTGTCTGTTCTTTATACAAATCACACCGTTTGACCGATTGGACTCAAAATTTGTAAACTCATTCTTATGGACAGGGCGGGTAATATATGCGATCTTTCCCCCCTATTCTTTTAACCTTTCCCCTCTCCTGATATATTTTCGATGCAAATCTGTACAATTTGACCGATCGGTCTCAAAATTTGGAAACTTATTCTTTAGGACCCGGCGGGTAACATATTCTCATTCACATTTTCTCTCTATTATTTTTCCCCTTCCCTTCCCCCTGATATATTTTCAATGCGCAATCTGTACCATTCGACCGATGGGACTCAACATTTGAAAACTTATTCGTTAGGACTCGGCGGATAACACAAGCTACATTTTCCCCCTCTTCTTTTATCCCTTCCCCTCCCCTGATATATTTTCGATGCAAATCTATATCGTTCGACCGATCAGACTCAAACTTGTAAACTTATTCCTTAGGACCTCGCGGGTAACAAAAGTGACAACTCGTCCCTCCCCTTTTACCTTTTACCCTCCCCCTGATATATTTTCGATGCAAATCTATACCGTTCGAATCAAACCTTTGTTTACCCCCACAAATTTATTTTCAACCTAATCCTTAACCCGTGCAACGCCGGTACGAACAGCTAGTTTTTAAATATATTTTAAATAAAAATTTGTAGTCTCTTTAAACACCCAGTTTCATGTCTGAGCATACATGTTCGATAGAGAATTTGACATCCATTGTGGCGTAAAAGCACTCTGCGTATTTGAATAAAGTTATCGACTTTATCCAATTTTATCAAATGGCATTATAACCAATTGACTAACTAACTTACTTATTATCACGCTATTTCGCCGCGGGAGTAGGCAGAGATTATGGAGCGCAACTTTCTTCTGTCCTTACACAACTCTCGCCTCATCCGCATTCATACATCTTCGCGTGCAAGCTCAACGCGTGCACACTCAACCATAAAATGACTGCGTTAAGGAAAGAATAAGGAAACATAAAATTATCGTTATCTCTATTTCCGTAGAATTCCTCCTCCGTGACTGAATGCAACTTTCCCTGGTGCATGTTTGTTCGTATCCGAGACATTTTTATTTAAAAATGAAGTATCTCCAATTAAGCATATCCGATTTGGAAAAATCTGTTTTAATTAAAAATTGAAAGCAATTTGAACAAAAAACTCCGTTTTTTTTAACGATTGCTTCTAACAAAAGGTTTACCGGATTAAAAAATCCATATGTTCCATAAATTAATTAGATACTTACTCATTGCCTACTTTCTTCTTCTCGAATGTCATCAATTTCGTCTTGTCAATATTCATAATAAGGTAGTTTTCCTTGCATACATCATACATGCTGCAAACTGGATTTTGTAAGTCTTATTCCCTATTTGCCATTATTACAGCACATCCGCGTACAGTAAACAGAAAACAATCAAATCGCTCATTGTCGCTGCTAAATTTATACATTCCAGTACTTTCCCAAAATTATTCATTTACTTTTATTTTATAGGTAAATCTTTTGAGTATATACATTTCATGAATATAATACAATAGATTCAAACAAATTATCACAAATAAACGTTTTACTCGCCATAAAAGTGCTGACGCTCGCTCTTATGGGAGGAGTAATCACATCAGTTCATTTCATGGATATGAAATTGTAAAATTGTTATGTATTGAGAATAAAATAAATAAATATAAACTGAAGCTCATGGGAATTTCAAGAGGTTTTTCATTAATTTTTTTTAGTTAATTTTTAAATGACATTAAGACTTGAATTTTTTTCGGGTAATAAATTAAATGCTTTAATTCCTACAAAAGAATGAGTTTTATATTTGGGCCTGTTTATATTTAAAAATGATCTTATATATTTGGAAGTAAGGTAATCCATTATATATTTTTCGTTAAAGATTTGTAGTATTGATACTTTATTTTAAATTTCCATAATAGTAGGCACGCAAAATTCTTGGAATGATCGATTTGTGGGGAAGGTTCTGGTTTTTAAAAAAATAATTTTAATTATGCTTCTTTATACCATTAATAGTGTGTTTAATGAAGATATATATGCTCCTCCTCACCCAATGATACCAAACCATATTGTAGTATTAATTGAATTAAATCATAATACAATATGCTTTCACATAGTTAACCTTGGAGACCTTACCTGTTGCAATATCAAATTGTAGTGTATATTATGATCCATAGATTTTTGCACACGCAGTACATCCATCGTACAGTGATCCAATTGTGTGTACAAGTTATCCATTAAAATGATCGTTTTCTTAAAACTTTATAGCTTGGTGGTGTAATGGTCAAGACGCCCACCTAGTGATCCGGTGGTTGGTAGTTCGAGTCCATCCCAGGACACCAGCAAGTTAATTCTATTTTCATAGAACAAGGGTTTAGCTTATTCGGAAAATAGTAACAATATTGATGCGACACGTATTACATGTTCATTATCTCTATTTTTTTAAATGAATGGAAAATAATACGATCTAACCTCACTATACCTAAACTAAACCTGAAATTATGAAGTTATTCAAATGTTATTGATAGTGATGGAGGATTGATAGTATTAGGAAAATTTTAAGAAATTCAAAATTTTGAAAGCAAGCAGATGAATGAATATACTTGAAAAGGTTATTTTTAAATATAAATAACTTTAAAACTTCAATTTTGATATATTTAGAAGTCTTAAAACAGTTAATAAATATTTCAAGGAAATAGGGAATTGAATTAATGCTTTATTATTCAGTTGTTTTATCTAGATTTTATATTAAGAAATTCAATATTGATATACATAGTTTACTGTCAGATTTAATATTTAAAAATCCTTATAATAAAAAAGAATTAGGTAGAACGTTGTAAAAGGAATTCCTAAAAAGAGGATTTAGGAATTATTTTTCAAAACATATTAAAATATTTTTTGCTAATACCGGAGATTAAAATAAAAGATTTTCTAGTGTTATAATAATCTAAGAGCAAAACAAAACTCTTTAGAAATTTAAAATGATTTTTTTTCTGTTATGGAAGTGTTCTAAAGCTTTTCAATTTGATAAAAAAAAAACTACGCATTTATTTCTGCTGGTTGTTTGTTATTAAAAACATTTACAAAGCCTTGGAATTAAACTATCCGTGGAACATTAATTATGTTGTAATTACTAAATAAAACAGGGTTGTATTGGAGGAGTTTTATTTGTTTGGAGTACATTAAGGTTTCGTATCACATTAAATAATTAACATTGTATTTACAAAAATATAACGTTGTAGTACTAATGACTATTTCGTTCTGCATGATAAAGCTATGAAATAAAATAATAGTAAAGAATATAACTTTGTAAAATGACAATAAATAAAAATATTTTACGCAATTAGTTATATAAAAAATACAGTACAACAGTATACCTTTTCTTTTAAACACGACCAGAAAGTATAATAGTTTTGCATAAATATAAATTGGCTAAAGGATAAATAAAGTATTTTCTAAATGTGTAAATTACTCTTGAGTAAATAAGTTAGGTATTTGATATGTTTGAATATGTACACATTGAAATATTTAGGGTTTTTTAAAATAATTTATTTGTACAATACGTTTTATTTAAGATTTATAAATGTTTTATGTACAATATTAAATATCATTACAGTTATATAGATCATATCATATTTGGTAAAGTACATAACCGTTATGACCATTATAAATTAAAT
Source organism: Agrypnia vestita (assembly GCA_016648135.1). Classification (NCBI taxonomy): domain Eukaryota; kingdom Metazoa; phylum Arthropoda; class Insecta; order Trichoptera; family Phryganeidae; genus Agrypnia; species Agrypnia vestita. The sequence continues at coordinate 24,398 of JADDOH010004529.1, forward strand.
ATTATATTTTAAGTAAAAAGCGATTTGATAATTCAAAAACCTTAGTGTAGCAAATGTGTTGTTTAATATACATACATGGTATTTTAATAGCTCCCTTAGTTTTCAAATTTGTAGTAGGTACTTATAGGTAGGAAACATCGATTTGCTTGAGATAATAACTAGCAGAGTTTCGCAATGGTTATAGAATAGATAAAATCATAGGTATTATTTTTGTTGATTTCACCACAGCATAAAATATTAAATGTATATTAAATGGTCTTATTATATACTTACAATCAAAAATAATGATTTGTTTCAGTGAATATAATATTTTAAGCGCAAGTCTTACAAATAAAATAAATAATATAATAAGTTATAATACATATAATTTTCAGATAAATAAATACCTCGATAAGTGAGATAACTGATTAAATAAAAGTAAATATATTACAGGGAAAATGCACGATGACAAATTTTTGGGCAAAAGGAACAACCGATAAGTAAAAAAATACAGGTTCTCAGGAGAGCCAAAACAAAATTTTGGAATTTCGTTTGTTTACGAAATATCTCTGAAAGCCTTTGTTATTTTTATCCAATTTTTGCACCAGTAGTTTTGTTTTTTTAGACAAAAACGTTGAACAAAGTTGACTAATGTCGTTGTTTCTTGCCAAATTTTTCAAATATTTTTTTTGTCCTTTTTCAGAAAATTTAAAATTAGTCGTCATTTATTTTATTTTCTGACTCATCTAATTTTGTCTTGCTAGATATGTACCTAAATAACAACTTTGCTTAAACTATGAACAAAACTCGATTTTATAGACTCATTCGGTTGTTCCTCTTGCCCACAGAAATAATTAGTTTTTTAATGTATCTTATTTATTTTTGTGTAATAATCGTGAAACGATATTTCCAGATTGACTAGTATAATATGAATTAAATTAACATTGTTAATTTAATTAGTTAATCAATTATAACTTATATTAAACAATATTGCAATTTAAAAAATGTATATAAATGATAGTGAAAAATGACAGCGTAGAAAGTCATCCGTTTAATTCAAACGTATGAATACAGTAGAGTGCAATTGATTGCATTTTCGCATGTTATGACGCAACTATTTTAATCATAAATCAATTTAATCTCAAGACATGTAACGATAAGGCTCCAAATTAGGCAGTCCTGGTGAATTCCGAGTAATTCCATTCAGTCTTGAAATACAGTTTGAAGTGAAACTATGGACGTGAAATTGAATTCAATTTAGGGAGTTCGAATTGACTGTTGCGTGGGTCTGTGACATAATTTGAAATTAAGTTTCGATTCCAAATGAGCGACTAAATATTGGCCAATGTAGTAAATTGCTTCACCGACATCCTCGAACTACAAGTGAGGTCATTACTGAAGAACAATACAAGCTCAGGTAATCGATAATAAGTAAAGCATATTTCTTTCTCAAGGCCAGTAATCTAAGACTAACGACGTCCAAGAAATCTAAAACTAGTGAGAGAAATAAGAACTTGATTGAATCATTTCTTATTTCTCGTTAATCATTATCACTTGTCGATATCATGAGCAGTAATAGAGAATCAGATCGCAGCGTAGGACTCATAGACCTATTTGAAGATATTTAAAAAAATCGCATTCATAAATGTTAAATATGCTATTTAGAAGACAAAATGTTCGATAGTTTTCGTTTCAGGTGAATCAAATGAGCGAATTGTTAAAAAGTATTCACCGAATATCGAGTATGTTGATGTAATATCACTGTTTCATCAACATTGCGAATATCTGCTATCAAAATTTATTAATTTATTGAATTGTATTTTTTAACCCAACATTTAGAACCATCTTCAAAATGAATGGAATAAAACTTTATTTACTTTGGATTTAATTATATACTCGAATAAACTTTTATAAATCTCAACATAAGACAAAAAGTTGTTGTTTAACTTGTAATAATTTTTCTGAATTTTCGAACCACATCATGTATAATAATCATTCCTCTCATTCATGTGCCTTTGAACATCTCCACGTATGGGTAATAAAATACAGAATTTTAAAAGTTTAGAAATAAAAAGGAATTTCAACTCAGATTATTATTTGCTTATCATACTTGCTTGTCGCATTCACCAACTCTTCCCCTCTCCTCTCAATATTTCCGTTACAACCACTTTTCCACATTTTTACCAGCAACTCCGGCTCTTTTTGCCAGTACCTAATTATTTATAACCATTCGCCACCAAAGTCATATTTTATATTTTTGAATGTAGTTAATTTAATACTTCACCTGTCGATGAAAGTTTCTATCACTCTCGAAACTCGAATAGTAAAATATGTAATTCAACTCAAGCAGAGAAAATATAATTTTATTCCGTCCATTTAGAAGATCATCATGAATAATCTCTACCAAGTTAACGCCGATTCCATCAATAATATAACATAACATATTTAATACAGGCATTCCCAAACATAAAATGAGATTATTATAATTAATAAAAATGAATTTTGTTTTTACCACTTTTGTAATGAAAAATATCAACATGTTTCAGAGCCCATGGCCCCTTCGTCAGGATACAATTGTATAATTATATTAATAATGTCACCACAAAATTATTTTGCTCTTTTTGAAGAAGTAAAATGAGATTGCTAAAAAAAGTATTTATTGTGCTCAGGTTAGGCGAGATCTTTTGAAAAATTAGCAGTATTTTCTAATTTTGTTACACACCAACATTGACCTACTAATAATTGATTAATAAATGATTAATTAGTATTTTATTCAAAAATTCATAATAACAATACGACTCGTACTATATTTACAATGATTCCAACGTATTAACATTTTATTACGATGCGTAACCCATACATATTTTTATTCAAAAATTAGTACACTGTATTGTTTCACAAAAATAAAATAATATAGTTCGTTTACGCGCTCACATTTCTATTAACAGTTTCAAACACTTTCTCAATCAAACCACGGAGTATGATATTTTTGAGATGTAAACTTATCATCTGTTAAAATGAATGCTCAAATGCTGATAGAGCAAATTGCAGACATGTAGAGATGTTATTATGGCGAAGGATGCCGCAGAGAGACACGACCCTGAGGAAAATATGTTGTCTTCTTTATGAGGAGATCCTGTCGCCTGCCACGCATTATCTACGACAGACTGCTCGATGATGTTTTCCATAGTATCTGAAAAATACAGTAATTTATGTTAAATTTTTGTACAAAAGTAAGTTATAAAAAAGATATGCGCGTATAAACCACTATCTAATAAGTACCTTTTTACAAATTTTTGTACAAAAGTAAGTTATAAAACATATATGCGTGTATAAACCACTATCTAACAAGAGCCTTTTTAAACTGTTTATAATAACGGAAATGTACAATTTCTCTGCACTACGAATAAATAAACGAATTAATGATAACGCGAGAAGTTCAACGGATCTCATATTAAATTAAGCATAATAATAAATATTTATTTATTTATTTATTTATACAGTAGATACATGTGTTTTTTTTTATAATGAATTGATTCTATATTATAACATTTTTACAGACATTATACTCCCCATAATATGAGCCAAAGCTCGAGCTTTATATTTTCACAAAGCGTATTTTTTTGTTAGGTGTATTTGTTTTTGTATCTGTGAATTGTTATAAGTATTTCAGTTATTGGGGATAATTGTTTAAGAAACCGTAGATTATTTTATTTATTTATAAAATAATATAAAATTAAAATAATAAATTATATACTAACACAAATAACATTTTGTTAAAAAATACTTTTTGCTCTTATTTGGAAGTAAGCGTTGATAATTGAAGTTCCCAAATATCAGTGCAGAACTAAACAATTATTTTATACCATGTGCATACACTTTTTAAACAACTTTTAGATTGGTTTTGAAACTAAACAATTTTATTAAACCCGTCAAAAATGATTGTACCTACTTTTACATGTCTTATAAAAAAAAAGAAAAAGCTGAAGAAAGAAAAAAATAGAAAAAAAAAATATAAAAGAAGCTACGGACGTTACAGGAAGTTACGGACATACGGATAAACAACAAATTATTGGGATGGAATTATTTATAGTAATAATAAAGTTATTGTTAAAATCCTAGAATTTATCTTCATAATTGTATATTTATGATTCATAACAAATAGTTCGAACTGTTCTTAAAATGCCCTGTTAGGTCAACTACTATTGTGAAAAGACGCTAAGAATAGCTCCAATAACCTTAATATGTTGTCTTACTAAAGAAATGATGAGGCGACTGCTGCATATGAGAATATGAGATGTGGTCGTAGGGAAAAGTGCTCAAAATCGATTCGATGATAGAATTACGAAAGATGTTTGATTCGGTTCGGATAAAGGAAGAAAAATAAGTTTAGAAAAATAAAAATCCAACAAATTGAATATCTCGGATATTCAGAGTACCAAGGCCTGTATCCCACAAAGAAGGGAAATTTTTCCGGAAATCAGGTCCCCGGAAGAAGTAGAAGGCCCGAACAACCAGATGTAATGGTATGGCCAGAGCTTTTCCAGGCAACAGTAAACAAAGTGATGATGGCTAACATTATACGTCCGTTGAATGAGTAACAAGAAGACGAAATAATACATGGTTTGAGAATAGGCACGATTTTCCGAAATATAACCTGAATCCAAGTAATTTTAACATTAATTTTTTATTACATATTAAGAGCTTGTAACGTAACCTGCCTGACTACCTAAACTAAATACCTAACTATAAAGTTTAATAATATAAGTTTTACGAAAAGCCCAAAGCTTGAGACTTTAAGCTACCGAATTGAGCTTTATTACGACTTTTGTGACTTTTAAGCACACACTTTATGCTTTAAGCTACTAGATGAAAACTTAAGTCGAACTTAGAACTTCGGAAGTATATTTACATGAAAGCTAATATTATTATTTCTTTTTTTAGAACTTATATTTTCAAAATTGGCCAGTCGTGATCTATCTCTCAGAACGCTTCTCATTGGCCAGATCCGCGGCGAACGGCCGCATCTGCGATTGGTCCATCTCGTCAAAACAAAATAACATAAAGCCTGCTTTACACGCCCGCGTGCAGAAATAATAAAGCTCGCCCGCACCTACTTATCCGGCAAATATTTAATTATAGAGTATTTATGAATTGTGGTGCTTCTCCTTATCATGAGCTTTTAGCAGATAGATATTTTCGTATAATTTTTCAGCAATGTCTATTTGAATAGGCCAATATCGTTACAAGCTGATTATATCAACTTGGTTGTAAACATTGATTTTTGCGTTTTCCACCATTAAACGTGTTTTCCTAAAAATTTATGCTTTAAACTTTACTAACTATAAAACAAGTTGACGTAGTTAATTTTTTTAAATACTATTGTCATTTTTTCTTCTTGATATAACAATTATCGGATTAACACAATTAATAATTTTATTTTATAACTATTAATTTAAACAAATAAATAAATTTGTCGTAATTACCTTATATATATAATATGAGTTAGTATCAAAATAAAAAAGACGTAAATTTATTATATATTAGACTTAAAAAACGTTTCCAATAGATGTTCAAATAAATTTTCAATAAATTTCAAATAAATTAATAAGATTTGTATACATTATCGAACTCGTTGATTGATAGAATGAAAGTTAGTTATTTGCTAAATTAATATTTAATTTTTAAGGCTTATGTGAAATTTTTCGGATTGAGTGTTGAAATTAAATAGAAGTAGCTTTTTATTAAACACAATAATATTTCAAAACGATGTCCAAATATATATCCTCGTGATTTGCATGCTGTAATATAGACAAGCAATGGTTCGGGAGCTTTATCGACCTCGCCGTGGTTTGGGATATCCTCCAGGGTGTCGGCCGGGAAGCAGAATTAATGATCTGTGTTCCTTGGGAGGCTACAGAAGGCGAATGGAGATATTCGCATAAGATTTACAGCCAACTGCTGCGGAAGCTGTGTTTGATTTTAATGTCGTATCGTTAAAGCGCCGTTTCAGAGAGTTGGACTTAATTATACCGACAGGCAGACTGCAGTGCTTGAGTTTGATTGCTAAATTGAATGTGTATCAAATCATAGCGTGATTTATGCCAGCGATGGTGAGGGCGCAACCGCAATAGAACGTACATACATACAGAATAGTAGATTAATGTTCAATGGAATACTTTGTTAAAAAATAAATTAATAATTAATGTTTCATAGATAGGGTAGGGGAAGTGCTGAAATATTTGCCGTGTCGGGGAGTAGCAGTATTTAAAATAAATAATAGATTTATGAATCAAGGAAAATTAGGAATAACAGTTTTTGTTTTCAAAACTACATTTGTAGGTACAATTCGTATATTAGAAATATAAAAACTAACCATAAAAACCAAGTTTTTATTATACTCCCTTTCTTTGTAAAATATAACAACAATTAAAGACGAATTAAAACATATAACATAACACTAAACTTACAGTAATTTAATATATTTCTAAAATGTCAGATGTTTTGAGCTTTGATAAGACACTTCATACTTTGAAGATTAAATTCTAAAAACATTTGTCATATTCATAAAAATATTCCGCGACATTATCGGGCCGCCGCGGCCGTTGCTAATCAAACTTTTCTAACGATTCCAATTTGAAAAAACCAATACAATTTCTAAAAATCCGAAATTATACTATAATTATTAATTTTTTTAAACGAAGATTTGATAGATCTTCTTGATTGTCGCCACGAGTCTACTTGCCAAGTTTCAGCTCGATTGGATCACGGGAAAAGGGTCAAAAATCGATCCAAAGTTTTTTTTGATGGCAAGCAAGCAAGCAGACGCTACGAGTTAATATAAAGGGAGTAAAAAGATACGGGCGAACACGGAATACAGAATAGATTACCAAAATGTATAGATACGCACTAACGTAAAATCCTTGATGCACGGCTGGTTCCGATATATGTCAAACTTAAGTATAATAATGTCTTAGTAAATATGCTGTGCTTTATTATAAAAATACGATTATACTTGAAGAAACTCGGTAAAAATTACATTCCGTTCACTAGGGGAGTCTGTCCATTAGTCAGATGTTTAATTTAGTTAAACTATTGGGTGGGTGAAACAGGCTTAATGAATTTATTTCTCAAAAAAGAAATTGTTTTTGTAACTTTTATTAATTTAAAGATTTATATATTTCTTATGAACTTTGTTGACTAATTTTAAGTAGCTAATGCATATTTTAACTTCTATTATAGATTTTTTAAGGTCATTTAGAAAATTTTGTAACGACCTGAATGCGTAAAATTCAGAGGAAGAAAGGTTTGGAAAATGTGGCATGTGTTTGATAGTATTCCAATTCGATTAGTTTTTAAACAAATTTATTTATCAATTAGAAAAAACATACAGAAAAATCGAATTAACGAAAACATATTTTTGCTGCTACCGGGATTCGAATCAGCGCACCTCCACTCTATCCAATTTCGCCACGACAGCCTAGTACATTAACGTAAATTTTTCGACCTTATATATGTAGCCCTTTTTTAATTGATTAACTCACATATTATTAAATTTTTTTAAGCAAAATTACTTTGTGTATCTATCGTTACAGGACGCCAGAATTAAATATAAATTCATTAAAAATTTTTGGAAACAATTGATACAACACATATATTAAAGAAATTAGTTTTTTCCGTAAATCGTTTCTAATTGATTAATAAATTTATATAAAAATTCACAAAACTTTGATCTGAAATCGCAACATACAGCAATTAACTTATTTCATAATTAATTGCTATATTAAAGAGAATACACATTAAGCTAAAAACTATTAAGCAATTATTAATAATTTTGTTTAGCAATTAAAATCTGTTTTTATGGAGGGCGGTATATAATATTCCTAACAGTGTAATAATATCCATAACAATGTTCGTTGGTTGCTTCAAATGCTTAGATCGTTCCAGAAGCTCATAGAAAAAATAATCTTTAAATCCCAGTAAACACAAAGTATTATCTTTTTTGGAGAACATTGGACATGGCGAAATGAACCTGACCTTTTGTTTTTTTATGTGTATAAAAAAATATCACACTAATGTGATATCAAAAGTCCTATGGTTTTTGATATTACATTATTGTACTATCCCCCGACCCAATAGGATAAAGGGTAGAAGAAGATTATTTTATCATCTCCTGTCACTAAACCATGCTAAAATGACTGATTTTTTGTTGCGCATTTAAAAACGTCAAAAGAGAATCCATTAAATTTACAGTCTATAACTGATAAGGAATATTAATGTGGTCACTTTAAATTATCCTCATGCAATACAGATACTCCTCACTACGAATGATTATTCAAATCAATCTCTCTGGTGTTGACGTGGATCAGCATCAACCATTAACTTGTCATCATCAGCCTTCAAAGGCTGCCCGACCCGCGGTTTATTAGCCAATGAAAAATCCCCAGTTCGAAATTTAGAAAACCACAATTGAGTTCGTCGACCTTTAGTTTAATCTCCGTCGTATACATGAGAATTGTTTTGAATTATAATGCTCGCCTTGTTGCTGCTAAGAAATTCGTACTAAATAAAATTATATTATAAATCCTGAAAGTAAGCAATGCTGTTAATTATTTCAAAGACATTTAAAGAAATCATGGACCTCTTAACCACTCACCAAAACTTAATTTTTTAAAAAATAATTTACCTTCTATACCATAAAATAGTTTTAATATTTAATTGTATGATTAAATAGTGTCCTTCTGTGTTTTTAGAAAATAAACTTATCCCGCTTCAAATCATCCAATAAACCATAAATTAGCAGTTTTTTTCTTAAGATTATGGACCATTGTATTTTGTTATATGTTATATATACGAGTATATAGTGTTAAAAGGTTTATTGAAAGATTAGATTAGTATTCGTCAAATAAGACTTAAATAAGTGAATTGTGTTTCAGTTGTTGATGAAGTGAGATAACTAACTGTAAAATTGTAACCGGTATTTTTTTAATTATAATATGCTTTTCTAAGCTTGTGCTATTGCTTTCTACTTCATATATTTTTTTTGTATTTTATATTATATTATGCTATCTATAAGTTTATGCGTTTGCTTTTTACTTTATATTATATTTATCTTTCAGTATTGTGCTACTGCTATGTATTTGATTTTCACTTTATATTATTACTTTTTCATGTTTGTATTTCTTAGGAAATCACTATATATAGTTTAAAGTATTCATTAATTTAATGTACATTTGACCTTATTACTTGTAAAAGCCCTGAAGGGCGTTAATAAATAAATAATAAATAAATTTCACTAAACAAAACAAGTTTTGACAAAGAACTGCGAACAATAACACAAATTAATTACAACAATGTCTTTTCGTCGACGTCGGCCTCAATTGATGGCGTGTTAGCTTAATAGTTACCGTATTCCGTGATTATGTTTGTAAACATAATCACGCAATACACCTAAAAAACTATTAAATTAATTAAACATGTGCCAAAGGATGTTTAATCGGTGGATCACGAGAAATAATTTTGTTATAAATGAAAAAAAGAAAATTGATTTTTAATCATACAATGATTTATCAATATTCTTATTGTTTTCAAACTAGGCCTAGCGTTTATGCTGCGAAAATACAACTATGATCTCCTGTAGCGACGCTCGCACCCCAATTACTTAAGAGCAATTGTCTATAGATTTTATTTTTTATTGGGCGTTGGCGCGTGGTATTTTGTTTCTCATCCCGATTACCTATCTTTACCATCCCAATATATTGTTCCTATATAAAATTTCAATAATATCCACCTAAAATGCGGGGCTCCCGAGCGACCGCGGTACCTAAATATATTTGAAACGGTATATACAGTTGATACATACATTTGATCGGTACCTACGTACGGTATTTTGTCGCGTTAATTCAAGTTTGGAAGCTCCGCCGTGTAAAACAAACTTCAGAGCAATAATTAACTTGTTCAACTCGAATTATCGACCGTAAAAAATACCGTGAATTTTTAATGTTGAATCGACGCCGAGATCAACGCCAAAAAAAAATAAACGCACAAGTGGGAGACGTTTCCTCCAGTGTGAATCAGTCCGGAAGTTCACGTACGAGAAGGAATTCGGAAGTTTGGAGGTGAGTCCGTGCATTTTATTTGACTTATATTTAAAAATAAAAATATTCAGAATATTTAAACTATTCGTATTCGTAAAGAAATACTATTACTACAGTGTATTAGTATTCGTTTTAAATTTCCTGACATAACTATTTGTCGTCATCTCGTACGATAACCACCACAGATTCCGTGACATGCGTACACATAAATAGAGAATGATAAACCGTTCTATGGAGGGGGAATACCACAACTATTCTCATTCATACCTCATAAACAACACACTTTCTTCATCACATCACATCTCATTTTCTTTCAATTATCAGACCCGGTTGGTGAAGTTTTGTGCAATAAAATCAATAATTTCTCGGTTGTATTTCTTTATTTTGTTTTCTGAATATGTAAGATCAAATTTGAAGAGGCAGAAAGTCGCATTTTTGAGACTTGGTGGAAATAGTACTGATTTTATAGACTTACCATAGTTTACATGTGAAGAATTGATATTGTCTGCGTTAGGAACGTTTAGGAACCATTTGAAAATGGCCAGATTACTGTGCACACTGCGGTAAATGATATTATATATATTTACATATTTGAATCAAATCGACTCCAAAAATTAGTTAAATTAATAAAAAATTAGATAATCCCAATAACAATAATTTCGTTGTCTGTCTGTCCGTTTCTTTCTGCCGGCTTTGATTTTCCGGACTGCTGAGACCTTTGCGTGTTTGTGATGTCCCTTTATTTTATTTTTACCAATTGGAGTGTTCGCATTTTCTTAAGGCTGTCTCCACGGTGCAACCATCCGTTATTTATACTTTTAAGTAGGTATATTACATTTTTAATTTTTCCTTGTATGTAATATTTCGTTGTATCTTTTATATTCTGTTTTATTTTGCTTTACTTATATTTTTGCTTTGTTATTTTCTGATATTTTATGATTCTTCTGATATTTGATATTTATGCTTTGTTATTTTTTTTTCCTTGTATTTCTCTGCTATTGGTTGTATTTTGTTATTTACTTGTGCTTTTATTTTTATGTTTTGCTATATTCATTAATAAATTGTTTTCATAACGTACCCCAGAGACAGTGAAGTGGTTAGTGCAGTTTCGCCGCACGAGTGTTTTATATATATAATTTTTCTGTACGTGTGTATGGCCAATTTTAATGAAATTATTTGCGTGCGTTTGAGTTGGTCTCTAGATGGTTTAGATTCGCAACTGGACCCGGTAGGTGGCGGTACAGTTGGGTTCTAGGATTATGCCACCCAAACGAAATGCCGACGTTCTGGCAGGACAACGTCTGTCGAGTTCTATCTACACTGTTTGATAGGTTTTTGCAAAATGTTGCATACTTATTCTTTAGGAACCGACATGTAAAAGTAAGTCATATTTGACGGGTTACAGCTAATAAAATATTAATTAGAGATCGAGTCATGACATGTTAAAATGAGGCAATATTATACCTATCTACTTTCTAGTAAACCCAACACGACATAGAAGAAATCAAATCGAAGAGTATTACTGCTCATGTATACATGGAATATACTGTTACAAGTAATGCGCATGTCGCCAGTACCAACAGTTTATTTTTATCCTTAGATGAGACACAGAGAGAGGATGGGACAGATATCTGCGGCATTTTTAGATGATAAACAGTAGACTCTAATGAAGCTGAATAACATGAATTTAATTTTTTCGTCCTCAGTTCTGTTCGATAAATATGGTTGGGTATCCATGACGTCCACACTCGCTTATACAACACAAATATGGCAACAAAATATAAAATATAAATATATTTTTTTATTCCACATTTCTGTGGGTAGCGGGAATCTGAAATTCATCTAAATATTTTTCACTATTTTCTTCGTGTCCGCCGTTTTTTTTTCCGTACTATTTTTTCGATTATTTTTTATAAAAAATAGATAATCGATATAGATATAGAGAGATATTACTCCCTGAGAGACAGTTCTCATGTGACATTAAAGTACTGTTTATGTAAAAATATTTGTACAAAGTTAGTGACCACAGCATGTTTTTATGCATTGTGAATTCAATATATTTCGCCACGAACGACAGGTGGTACCATCTGGAAATACCTTGCATCCAGGTGCGACAAAGCTCGTTTGTTGCAAATTCCGTAATTTACAACACACGTTTAACATGTCGCGAGTCTCATATATCAACTGTCGGTATAACCGTCGTGCATGTGATGTCAAACATATTATAGACATAGTATAAGTAATTGTGCCATTTAGAAACCGTAGAAATATTACAAGTAGTGGTAGAATTCTGGGGACCGTACCTTGGGGGACTCCAAATTCACCTATTGGTGGATTACTTGGAGATTCATCTGACTATCTGAGGTCTGTTCGGTGAGTGGTTATTTACCCGTTGGGCCGTTTGGTCAATCCCGTTTTCTTTTGGTTCTGATACGAGTTGCTCGTGGGTGATACTGTCGAGTACTTCCCTCGAATCGATGAAGATACCTGTACAATTACTTGATTTGTTCAATTTACTTTGTATGATGGTAAATGTTTTGCGGTTGCGTCTTGTCTGCATATTCCCCCAGTGAACCCGAATGGATTCTCATTAATTGTAGAATTGACTTCTGTGATTGAGTTTATTCTGCTTATTCTATATTCTTATTTATTTGACTGATTATTCTATATACTATATTATTAATTAAGATTTTTGATATATTAGATAAATAGTTTATTACCTATTTCTCATTGTTATTAAATTTGGTAAAACTACCTATATAATAGTAAGTGATTATCCCTCACCACACACAAGAATCATAATTCTTTTTGGTAAGGTTAACACATAAAAAAAATTGAATTGTAAACATTTTCTAGGTATCATTGTAATAAAATATATAATATATTATCAATTAAATAAATAAAAAAAATATTTTGAAGAATTTTGTTGTTTTATGTACACTTAACTTATTGAGAAATAAGAGTGTAAATATTTAATAGAACCGTAAGCCATGAAATCTCGTATAGGTGCCTCAAAAATCGACATACCTATATTTTTTGGTGTTTCAAAATACATACAATATTCCAATTTTTTCTACCAAATATAAATTTAAAAAAAATCAAACTAATATGAATACAAACGCGAAACGAGCCAGCAATGTTGCAGGACGTGAAGTGGCCAGAAAGATATGGAATAAATAAACAACTCTTTGAAAAAATCTTGTTAACTTTACTCGGAGTGTTTTGTACGGAGGATTGCTCATTCAAAAGATTACGGGTTCAAGAATTTCACTGAAAGATTCTTTTGAAATAATCCTTTTGCTTCCTTGTAAATTTTTGAATAAAAATAATTTTGGCTAAATAAGCTACCTTAGTACCTCCGTGTGGTGTAAAGTTGACTTCGGATTCTGAAGGTACATTTCATTGCACTAAAAAATATATATACAATGATATACGAAATTCAAACGAAAGTTTTTTATCTTATAAATTAAATTTGATTTTGCTGCTTAGAATAACGTTCAATATTTAATGATAGTAATGATATATATGTGTGTGAAGAATTTTATTTCAATTATTATCAAGTAATATAATATTTAAACATCGCACTTTTCTATTTGCGCGGTAGTTTAATATCTCATTTATTCCCCACAACTCTCAATTTGTAAAATCTTTATTTCTAATTTATCGATCGTGAAAAAGTGCGTAATTCAATAATTCGCATTCCTTCTCATTTTCATAAAATGTTCTTACTTAGTATGTACTCTAATGTTAAAGTAGGACCACCTATCAAGGATATTATAATTTATATGGGAATTAAAAAATATAAAACTTTATGGATTCATATTATAATGATATAAATTTCGAAAATTCCCGCACCAAAACATGAACTGTGATATATCTACTTCAATTTTTTTTTTTCATAATTCTTAGTAGCATATATTTATGATGGTGTTTTGTTTTATAAATCATTTTATGTAGAAATTTAAAATTTTCGTTTCAAAAGTTATATTTTCCTGACGGGAAAAAAATGATGAATAAAATTGAATGAATGAATGAAAAATGAAAAAAAGAAAGAAATATGAACATAAGTCATTAGGTCTACTTATTCTTATTCTATCACCTTAAGTCTTTAACAAGCCAATATCACGTCTATGAATGTCTGAAATTGTAGTGTTTAGTAAATTGATAAATGCTCGGAAATTATTTATATTTTTATATATATAACGTTCACACAAATATTTTGCGATAAATATTTTCAACGGAAATTATGTTTTTTCTCAATTTCCGAATACAGTTAAGGTGAAGTGTAGGACTATTCAAAATTAATAAATATTAAAAGGCATGAAATCAGTATAGATTTCTTAACAGGTAGTTTGTTTTATTTTTCGTATTTGGAATGTAATAAAAAAATTATTATTATTTACGCGTGTATGATATATGATCTAGTCCACTATACATAAAGTGGTTACATATTCAAAAAATATGAGTTGAATAAATTCAAAAGCTTTGTAAAAAATATCTACACTACTTGAGGTAGCGTCATCAAAATATGCATTTTTAAAAATATTTCTGACTATAAGTCAAAAAATTTCTGACTATAAGTCAGAAAAAAAATAAAAAAACAAAAAAATCAGGAAAATATTTCCTTAAGAAAAAAAATTAATTCAAATTTCTACAAACTTTTAACTATTTTATGTGACTCGTATTAAAGAGAATAATTTTTTAATTTTCTATGAATTCCGTTATTTCTATGAAGTCTTTCGACTCGTTTCTCGTTCGACTTTCGAATGTTTCCGACTCACATTTTTCAAATGTACCTATTAAATTTTTCAATTGTTTTTGGGTAAGATTCAAAACGTTCAATATAAAATAAATTATTTTCTGTAACAACAACAATATATATCGTTTAATGGTACAAAAAAAGTTCAATAAAAAAATCTGTACCTGCGAGTCAGAGTCGGTATTTTTTGATATTGTCTAAATGTTAAGATATAAGGGGTGTTCTTTTAGAGTCATAGAACTTTAAAATGAAATAAAAGACTATCAAATCGTGGTAACAGCGTTAAGTGTTAAAATATTGGCTTATAGAAGTTTCTTTTTAGAATTGGCAATACTCATTCCAGAGAAAGCCAATTAGACAACTGACTGCTGATAAATAGTTTGGTTTACCATTTCACCGCGATAAAAATTACGCCAAAACGACGTTGCGAATTGTGCAAGTGTATTTCGAAAATCAAGATCCCGTAATCATATTTAAACACTAAAGGCATAAAATAATCTTTCCAGTAAAGCCGATACTTTGGCAATTACCACGATTTTAATTTCATTTAAAAGTTTTGTATCTCTACAAGAACACCCTATGTTTTATTTACAGAATCTTCAAATTTTTAAATCGATAGTATCAAACTCATCGCGGATGCAATAATTCGCGTGAAATTATCCCATTCTTTGTCGAGCACGAACAGCTTGAGCGAACAGCGAACTTGTTCCGGCATCATCACCAAAGGCCATTATTGCAAATCTGTTCCGACACGGAGAGCCGAAACTTCTTCTGCGGTAACCGCAGTGAAGTTGCGCCTGAGCGCTGGACGGAGAGTACCGGGTGAATAAGAAATGTTTTATACATTCGGGACGCAAATGGTTTTTAATAAATTATTTTGTAAAATTCAGAAGAAACTGGGTTAATAGCCCGCAATAAAAATCCTGACGTAGGTAATAAACGGTTAGATGGATTTAAGCTGTTCACATAAATATACCATTTTGCCAGTGCTTAAGTGTGGTCGTCGTGGAAATTCGTGAAAAATAATCAATTACTATTATGAATAAGTGTGTAGGATTAAATATTTTTGTGATCTTGCTTTTTGCAAATCAATCGTGTCAAATTCAGGACATAAAATACGATATGATTTAGATAATTTACACGGGACCAACATAAGTAATTTTTTTCTTATAATACGAAAATATGCTGCGATATCTTGAAAATATAAAAATCGTTATTATTTCAAAACGCATTATTATTGATTACACTTTAGATAGATTTTTGTGATTTTGATTTCTAAAACTAGTAAATGTATAATTACATAAATACATTTCTTTATATAAATACTAGGAAGGGTAAATAATAGTATTGTTAATAATTTATAGTTTAAACATTCTGCTGTTATTTTTTGTCACAGACAAATGTTTTTTTAACGATTTGTGGGTAACCTTTTTTGACTTCTTCAATAAGAGCAAAACAGTTGTGTGGTGACTATAATTAACAGGAATATACTTTGTTTCACTACTAATTTTATACAAAATATCAACACATTTCGGGGCCAATTCTCCTTTTATCAGGGTACTATGTGTACTTAATATTAAAAATCAAAAATTGAAGTATAGACAGTAACAAAATAAAAATAAATGTACGGGAGATTCATAAATAAGTACTAATATGAAAACAAATTTAAAAGACAAATATTTGTAAAAAGGACCTGTTCATTAATAAAATGCAATTTAAATCTTTTTAACCCATTAAAATAATAAATCACGCATGTGATGAGCATTCATTATACTTTTTTAACACATTTGTATATAGTAGACTGATTTAATTAATAATTTTACGCTTTGTTATCAAAATATGAAAGCTCTCTACAGTATAAAATAAAAAATATGATCAAGATATATTATAGATATCTCATAGAGGCGAAATTATATTTTTTATGGAAAAGTAGGCATAGAAGTCTTTTTATTTGGGTGTTCATAGGGCTTACGACCTATGGTACGGCTGGATTAAGTGATCAGTTACACAATTTTATGTTCACCACAATATATTATAGATATCATCTTCCACTTCCAACAACAACAAAGACAACTTCCAAAAATGTGATAGATTCATTTCCACCCATGATAGGTATTCTATCATGGGTGGAAATGGTGTACGTTACATTGTGTAAAGTGATCACTTAAGCCAGCCGTACGATAGGTCGTTAGCCCTATGAACACCCAAATAAAGAAACTTCTGTACCTACTTTCCCATAAAAAATATAATTTCGTCTCCATGAGATATTTATGATAAATCTTGATTAATGATGTCCCCTTGGATAAAATCCAGAAGTGGGGTCTTGAAAAATTTAGACAAACTTAAAATATTCTGAAAAAATATACAGGTACTAATTTTTATTTATTTAACAACACAAATAAAATTTAAATTAATACCTACATGTATTGTCTGTATTAAACCGATCACCATTTTATGACTGTTCTGAAAGGTTATAAACATGTGTACTGACATGCACGGCAGGAGGTTAATCGTATAGTCATGTTATAGCGATTATGGTTTGTGAAGCTGTTATATTAAGATGTCGAAGAAATTTCGCGGCCTGGCTGTGTAAAGTTGTGTTTCGTGTAAAACCCTTAAAAGTTACATAACTCACCGTAAGTAGTGACGTCTGGAACTACTTTTTGCTCCGCCGGAGGCAGCGGCACCACGAACCCTGAGGAGAGAAAATACATTCGTTATGAAATTTCCCTTTGACAAATCGCGCTCCTGAAGATATTTTCAAAACGAGAAATAGCACAATCATTTTTATACGAGAGTTTTAATACATTTCTTAATAGAAAAGAAAGAGGCTCGGCTCGTTTGTAGCATTTCAAAAATTATAAATTGAAAACATTGGAAAGAGTAAAAGCTTTGTTAATTTATTACACAGAAGTGACAAACTCGAAAGCGTCAAGCAAGTGTTATTTTTTTATATTTCCAACGACGTGACTCTATTCTTCAGATAAACTTAACATTCAAAATCCTTCCTAGGAATTTTATGCGCCATCATTTGTAAATTATATTACTTTATAAAAGAAAAAATATTTTTTATCATTTATAATTTATAATTTCAAGAGGTTAAGTTCCTCTAGTCAACAGGTATAAGTAACAACTAAATTAAATACACTTGCGTAACGACATATTAAAGCAGTTTTATTGGATATAAGGGGTTGTAGCGGATATAAGGAATATTGATCGCAGATGGAAGGAAAGGTAATATAGTTTTTTCAAATACAGTTTTATTTTAATTTCAACGATTTCTAAGTGATCTATGTCGTTGATTTCATAATATGTATTGGAGATAGTATGATAAGTAATAACGTATAAATGCTTGATGTATTAAGGGTTGATTGTAAATTTCAACTTTTATAAATGTTTTGCCGTGTAGGTACATGTAAATGTTGCTATAAATATTGTATTGTATAAATACTGGACGTGTAAATTTCCACTCGTATAAATTAGAATAGAAACATCACAGAAACTCTAAAAATACATGTATTGGCAATAGTTTATTTAAAAAAAATCGTTAAATCATCTGTAGAATTTTAGTTAAAATTTCAACGTAAAATAATAAATTAAATAATTAGCGGGCTGATGAAGGCAAATGTCTTTCAACACACAGCACATGAACTTATTTTCCTATTATTCAGTTAAAACAAGTAATACGTCAGACTAGTTAGTAATTAGATTAAACATTAATTTAGGTTCACTAAAGGATACAAATTTAATTAAAAGGTTTCTTATATTAAAATTAACACTGCGTTAAATTTACGTAATAGTTATGCTTTCATTTATACAAGATTAGGTTCAGTCCTTTATTTTTTCTATAACATACAGATTATTAATGATTGTGAATGATCGTTATAGATGGTTCTAATTTTAAGTAAAATTAAAAAAAATTGGAATAATTTTTTTATTATTGAGAAATAAAAACACAAAAAAATAAAACTAAAAGTTAAAAAGTATAAATTATAATATAAATATGAGATATAAAATAATCGCCCAAGGCTAGAGTGCGTGGGTTCCAAGATCGATGAAGTCTATACCTTCGGACCACTTCTTTGGATCTTTACAGGCTTGTATTATCGTTCGAATGCTAGCTTATAATGTCTATTAAAATTTTGCTTTTAATCTGAGCTTGCGTCGTGTTTATTATTTTTTATTTTATTTAGTATAGAACAAACACGAGAATGACATTCCAATAAATTTTATGCATAATGACGTAATATAATGTTATATAATTAATATAATATTATACTTTATTATTACATTATTATATTACAAAGGTATAATAACACAAACAAGTTGTTTTATCTTTAGCATCAATGATCATATTGTCAATTGCAATAAAATGTTTTTTTTTTTAAATTTTGGTTTGCAGTCTAAATATATGTCTATATTGAAGAATGAAGAATATTGTACGTTCTAATGAATCACGGTAATAGAGAGAAGCATCCGATATTCGCATTAAAGTTTTTAAATAAAAGAAATTTTGACCAAATATTCTTTCTCCGTAACAAATGGAGTAGTGTTTATTGGTCTAGTGGTAAAGACGTTTGCCTAGTGATCCAATGGTTAGAGGATCGAGCTTTATTCCATGAAATCAGCAAGTTAGTCCTATTTTCATAGAACATGTGGCAAGCTTAGTCTGAAAATAGTAAGAATATTTATCTGACAAAAAAAAGTTTCGCAAAATGCAATAAAGGGGAGTGTTCATTAAAAATCCTTTCTTAATTGTAGTTTAGAATAAATTTTGACATTATATTTTGTAAAATAAAAACAAAATCAGAGGGTTCTCTAAATTATTAATTTAAAAAAATAATCTTTCTTATAATTTATTTATTTTTTACCTTTTTGCATGTTAACCTACTATTACAGTTACCTACGATTACAATTATACGTACTCGTATTTATCTACTATTGGCAATTTCTTCCAACCAATCACACAATTAAGTGGAACAGTTGAAATAGGTTTCCGGAATACAATAGTAGCAAAATTAACTCCATGATAACGAAACATGTAAGAGTTGGATGGGGACAAAGAAAGGTTAAACTAAATTTTGAGAAAGATACAACTGCTGAGGAATGAATGAAAACACGGGAAATTAATAAGCGCTTTATTTATTATTCGATGTACAAAGTCACAGTATAGTAAATCACTCGAAAATAAACGCTTTATTTTCGCTGGGTTACACTTATTTAATATTCACTTGAACATTCCATCCAATACTCGCTCGTATTATTCGCTCTGATTTATTTCGCCAATTAGATACTTTGCCCGATTATTCGCTCTATTTACCGCTTCGCAATTCACGACTGGCCACACTGGGCGTCGTCTCGCACATTTTCGCGTCCGATTCGCATATGATTCGCACTGAACGAACTGTCAAACACGACAACTCTGGTAGCGGCCTTGATCTGCGCAATTTATATCAAAAAATTGGATTATCGAACCTTCTAGATTTTTCTAGTGTTCAAGAGAAGGTTCTTGTGGCTCTAGGCTTTTCCAGGTGTTCCTCGAATGATGTAGCTAATTCCAGAGTAAGGTAGTGTGTTCCAGAGTGTAGTGGAAGGTCCTAAAGGTTACGATGTGTGGTGGACAAAGACGCGTACATATACACGTGTAAGGAGGCACAGCACACGCCGACAATCAAGCACAGCAGGCTATCGCCCCCGACGCAAAGGTCGAAATCAGAACGCTGAATCCGTAAAACGGGCGACAATGTAAGCCGGACCAATGACCGAGTATAAAGGCGACTATGGCAGAGGGCATGAAGAGCGGATAAACTCACCTTGCTGATCCAAACAAAATATCCAACACGCACTGATGAGTAAAGACGAAGTCATAACAAACCCAATCTCTTTGTTCATATTCACTATAAAAACGGTAGTCTTCAGAGCAGACTATCTCACTTCCCTAGAAAAAGGCTCGTATAGCGTCCTAAACCGGAGGGCTCATCCACCTCCACAGATGTTTTTATCTTCATTGACATATTGAGAAGAATTTTGTGCTTAATCTCTTTTGCTATTTTGTTACAATACTTTTTGAAGATTTTCCAGTTTGATGAGATTTATTTTCATCACCTCAAATAATATACATACATGTCTAATATAAGTGTTTATTACAAAATATTATATTAATATATTCATCTGGTAGGAACAAATATGACGGATGCCGACCGTTTGAGGATGTCACTGAGATTGCTTAAAAACACGAATAAACAAAAAAAAAATAAATAATATTTTGCCACAATTGGCAAGTGAATATTAGAAAATAATAAAAACTGAAATTTTAGTTATTTATTTCACTTATAAAGTGTTTTCTCTCTCCCGTAAAATTTTGTTTTTGCGTATGGATGCTTTTTATAGGAACGCCTTTAATTCATGAAAACAGTCATATTTTTTTGTATAAATAATTACTCCCCGCGGAATTTTTCAGTTGATTAATTTTTGGCCGCATGAAGAAATGTGGCCGGGAAAAAATATGGACAAAAGATAATCCTTGAGCTTGAGTTGTTATTATTGGCCGATAAGAGGGCGGATTCATGAGAGTTCAGAATTATCGCGAGAGAAAAACAAATCAATCAAAATGAATTTATTTTAAAAATTATAAAAGTTGCATCAGCATTAAAAGTTTTCGAGTTCCTAAGTGGATGAAATGACGAATAATTTTTTTTTTTTGAGATTCAAAGGGCGCAAAGTGGCGGTGGCACTCCGGCGTTCCGCTGCGTCACGGCGACGATAATGGCCCGTCATCTGCTCCATGAACTGGCATATTTTAGCGAGATGATGAAACATTTGTCTGTTTCATCAACACCTGCCGCCTTAATCGCAAAAATAAAGCGTTCGCGGAAAAAGGGGTCGGCTTGAGAGGGTTGGAATTAGGGTTTAATGCTACTTTGCCACTTCTCCTTCAATGTAAACGCATTAACGTGTTTTAAGGTGGTAAATCAAAACACGTTTACTGCATTTAATTCTCGATAACTGATAAAGAAAATTACTTTGTAATAATGTAATCTGGTGGTCGGTGGTTCGGTCCCACTCTGGTACACCACCAAGTTAGTCCTATTTTCGTAGCACAGGTTTTAGTTTAGTTTAAAAACAGAAACGTATTTCGTTTTCGAATCTCTATTGAAAAAATATATGTACTAGAATTTTTTAGATTTCCCTTTGTGTAAATATTCTATACATACAGGTGTGTTTTGTAATTAGTAGAAGAAACTAAGGGACTTCGAGTGAAGTGTCGACAGTTATAGAGATAAACAACATTAAAGTTTACATTTTTTTTTCAATATTTCTGACTTATTTTCTGGAAAATGTTGTACTATGTAAATTCGATGGAATACAAGTCGAACAAAATTAAAAAAAATATTTTTGATATTTTTGCAAGGTTTTAAATATTTTATTATTTGATTTACATCTGATGTTATGTTATTTGTATTGCGAATGTACCTAAGATTTAGAATGATCATTTTGAATGGTAAAACGATTTTTTGTTTTATTAATGTTTATTTTATTAATATTTATTTTATTAAATGCGTTTTTAATAATAAATGGTAAAGGATGTATTATGTGACTCATTTATGCAAAAAGGTAATTTCCTCAGTAAGGCAATACGAAGAAAATAGGTAGGTAGAAATTAGTTTCAAACATTTGATCATTTAATTCAACAAAAAAAAAATTGAAGAGATCACCACTTTCATTTTTAATAATTTAAAATTCTCTATTTTACATTTATTATGTCATTCTCATTGATAAAGATCGTTAATGGCAATGGACTTATATAGTATATATACAATATACTAATATAGTACGCAGAGATAAAGGAAATAAAAAAAATTCACGAGATCACAAATATTGTCTGTGATGTCGTGAATTTTTTAGGAAGGTAGTGAAGGAACTGATAATGGATCAACTAAATAATTGAAGCAGTGGAAGTCACATGGTGAAGAACCACAGAATCTGGCATGAAGATGTATTAATCTAACCATTTTTTACATTTTCACAAACAGCGAAGACGCTTTTAAAAAAATAATGTTTAGCGATTTTCTATCGCAGTATCTTGGTAATTGGTTATGATATAAATATGCTTGTGACTTTTACTATATTATTTCATTAAGGTTTGCTATATATTTATGCAATGAAGTAAGGGCCTGTGTTAAATTTAAAATAAAAAATTTAGTCACAATTTAATAAATGGATTGCCAAAAAATGTTAAAAAAGTAACGTCTGCGAAAATCTAAAAGGGTTTATTTTCCTTTCATCTTGTTAAATGTAATAGATTCGTTGTTCGGTGTCATTCGGCGATTAATTTATCCAGGTGAAATATTTTAAAAGGCCGATAAATGGACGTGAATAGAATCCAAAGATAAATAAATTGTGCCGAAGTACAGACATTAATTGGATACGTCCTTTACAGAGATGAATTGATCTCCGGTCCTGTACAGAATCGTTTCCGAGAGGTAAAATTTATGTGCGTTCTCCTCAAATTAATGCAACAAAAAAATTCTTTTGTGCCATTAAAATACCAATCGTATGGCTGAGAATAATTAGTAGGTAAACCCTGTTTGCAGTATAACAACAATCTTCACAATTAATATTGCAGAACATTGCGATTATTATCATTTCAGAAGTATAAGCGTTATTTGGAAAACATAAATAACCGCGCAGGACTATATTCCTGGCTTGATTGTGAGTCGAAAATGTTCAAGAAACCATAATATAAATAGTTATGGAGATATGCGACATCAAAGTTCGCATTTTTTTCTCTCAATATTTCTGACAAATTTTGAAAACGTCGAAGTATCATTATAATAACTTATATCGAATATGAAAAATTCATTCCCTTCAATAAAAGTCAAATAAAATCATAAAAACCTTCGAATTCCAATGGGAAAACATTCCAATTGGAACTTCTGCAGGGTTTTATCATTTTATTTTACTTGTATTGAAACGAATGAATTTTTCGTAATCGATATAAGTTACTGTAATGATGCTTCAACGTTTTGTAAAAAAATTAACTGATAAAAACCATGTTTTTATTATAACCCCTTTCTAATTGAAACAAGTTTCGCACCTACTCCACGCTCGGGCTCGAAAATAAAACAATATATATTATAAATAGTTAAAATTTCGAAAAATCATTAATTATACTATATTTATTAAAAAAAATAAACAAAAATTTGTAAGATCATTTTTATCGTCGTCACGAGTATGCCTGCAAAGTTTCAGCTCGATTGGATCACGGGAAAAGGGTTAAAAATCGATTCAAAGTTTTTTCGGCAGACAAGCAGACAAGCCGACAAACAGACAGGCAGATACCACGAGTTAAAAGAAAGGGAGTAAAAATAAATCAGAAATATTGAAAAAAAAATGCAAACTTTGATATTGCATAACTCCATAACTATTGATATTAGGTCATGGTTGCTTGAATATTTTCGACTCACAATCGAGCCAGGAATATAGTCCTGTGAGGTTATTTATGTTTTCCAAATAACCCTGTATAGTAGTTGATCCTACCATTTAAGTAAAACTTCGATACGACGAAGTAATTCGTGCGAGGCACGCCATATGACACTTCTCAATACAAATTTAGGTTTTATTAATGTAAGTATCTGAAGAAATTGCCACATTTGTCGGTTAATCTGAATTTTTATGTATACTTCAACGTACGTTTGCGTAATTAAAATTAATTAAATAAAATAAAAGTTAAAAGAATAAATTAAAATCAAGCTTTACCTCACCCTTCCTTAGGTACCAATTATTTAATGCTCAATGTTCCCACCGTAGTTTTGAGATTATAGTTATAGGAATAAAGTATTTATTTATGCCAACCAAATAATTAGTGTTTTTTTTGACACATGGCCTATTCACTAAAATTTGATAAAATGAACAGTGAATTGATAAAAAATACTCGTTAATTTATTTATAAACAAAATTTGACTTAAAACATTTGAAAATTAAGAAGTTATTTATTCATTTTCACTTTTAAATTATGAACCAGATTTTTTTTCGTTAAATTGAGGCCTACAAAATCAAAGATTTACTATATGCAGTGAAAATTATATGTTTTGTATTCTAATGATCTAGAATATTACAAGTTTCAAGATAAGTTTGAATGGTACGTTGATAGAACACCACTCATGGGCTGGGGATGCTCTCGTCATTTATGCTAATTAAAAATATACATACTTAAATATTTTAATTAAAATTTTAGAATTACGTTAAACGTTAAAACGTGGCAAATATTGAATCTGGCCTTTGAAGCAGAAAAGAAAAAAGAAGCGATTGGATGAAATCTATCACTAGAATTAAAAATGGCTTCATCTTAGTAGAAAAACATTAAAATCCGGTTAAAGTAAAATATTACATATTTATAAAATGAAATACTTTCTATAATTTCCCCAGGCACAGCGTTACATGTCATATAGGATATTCAGTATTATTACTTTAATCCATTTAAATAAATATTGATACGTGATTATGTTTAATTATTTTAAGCGGCTCAAAATTTAAAATGTACTTAAGCAATGGCGAAAATATACAATTAAATATATTACTCTCAGATTTTTTAACAAAAATAGTGCACCGCTGACTATTTGTTTCATCAATAAATTCATTATTTATTAATACATTTACATACGGTCCGTTTGGAATAATATTGAATTGGTAAAATCCAATTTCTGCCGTGGAACATAACGGATATTATTTAAACGGAAGGGGATATCGTTAAAACCTTTAGACATAATTTTATCAGGTTTCGCGAAATTTCGTTCACGTTTGGCTTAATTTGTTGACGTGTCACCATGGCTAACATCAGCTTTCATTACTCTAGCTGTACGCCTATAAATATATTCGGGCAAGCGGCTCACATAGCACAATGACAACAAAACATATATTATTTTGACAAAAGGTAAAACTTTGTATACAAGTTAATTCATTCATTTTATTTATGTTAAATGTTATGGGTACCTAAAACTTTGCATGGATATAAAAATAATTGAAGGGTCCCGTAAAGTGTGAATCACACTTTATTATCTTTATAAATTTTCGACTAACTGGCCACTTTGGTATCATTAATTGATTTAGCAGTTACTTCCTTACAAAAAAAACCACAAAGTAGCAGCCAAATCAATAAATAGTGCTAAGTCACATTTGCATTTTTATCAGGAAAAAAAATTAAAACTATTTTTGAGTTGTGCTTTAAATATTATAATTACAATTCCTAATAAATTGTTGGAATACGCATTAAAAAAGTTATTTTTATATATTTTCAAAAAGTACAATATGTAAATGCATACTCACCTGTACTGAAAAAGTTTTTTTTTTTTTAATTTTCAAACAATAGCCTGAACCGCCGAAAGAGCTGAAATATTTTAATAAAAGTTAGCACGAACTATGGTAGTAGGGTGTACTATCGTTGTTCGTGTTTTAATAATAATGAGTAGCTGGTTGGTGAAATGGTCATGACGCTTGCCTAATGATTTGGTGGTAAATGGTTCGAGCCCCACCCCAGCAAGTTAATTCCATTTTCATAGCACAAGGTGATATTCTTACAATTTTCAAAACAAGCCATACGCTTATTTCGAAAATTGTAAGAATATCGATGCAACACGTATTCTGTATCTAATTTAAAAAATATATATATATATATATTTAGTAAAATCTGATTATTTTAAATTTCATAAGAACAAACACGGAGTTCTACAAATTAAGCACAAAAACAATAAATAAAACGATGCTACGTAGCCTTTAAAAATTGTTTTATAACTTGATAAACATAGTTTCTTAGGTTCTATTTTCAAAAAGGCTTATAAGATAGGAATAAGGAGCATCCATTATTTAAGCAATGGATTCAAAATAATAATCAGATACCTAGAGTCGCTTCTTTTCCTGTTTAAACTAAGCATCTTTTTCTTAGTTTGAGATTAATTTGAACCTACCATTGCGCATTCAGCGCATTTTAACTACTTGACAACTTTGTAAAACTTTTAAAGTAACTACGCAACTGCATCGAAATTTCGTTTCACACATCAAAGGGTCTAAGCTCCCTTTTCCCTGGTCCTCTATATTTAAAAGTACGTCAGATGAAATATTCCTAGAACAGCAGACAGTCCTATCAAAATATAAAAGGCATTAAAATAAGTTACGGTTAGGGAAATCTAATCGAAAAACTTTCCCTTGTAAATTTAAGTGCGAACCAGTTCCATAAAAACCAATTTGGATGTGAATAAAAATGAGAGGAAAACCGTTAAATTGTGTCAAATTTGAAATCGAATTTTATAACGAGAATAAATTTCAGACATTCTTCAAGGATATTTTATCACTTTTACACATTGACTGTGCCAATAGTTTATACGACGGTAGGATGCTACAAATTTGTTTGACGTTTTGAAAACGCTTGCATTGGGTTTTACGTCATTTGTGGGCTATTTTGCGACACGGTCAGCGAATATTGATTTGGTGATAAAGCAGACGGCTATAAAATTTTACAAGCCGATCAATCACGGGATTGCCAAGCAAGTGGAGAAGGGACGTGTAGTCAGATTCTCGGAAGCTGTGTCAAGACTCATCTAAAATATCTGCGTCCCTTTAGTTGCGATTCGGTCCGTAGTATGTACGAGATATAATACTGAGGACGTCTAAAATATCGTATTGAATTATGCATTTTACAATGTTTAGAACAACGATCAGCTAGCAACCATCGGTACGCGTGCAAATTGATTGTCTTGATGAAAATCTCATAAAAATCTAACAGCCTAATGGGCTGTTTTATGAACTCAAAAGAGTTTAATGGCTCAGAGTTTAATGAACTCAAAAAAATACTGAAAATTATTGATGGATTTGGCGTTAACATTGTAGAGATTATTAAAGATGATCATTTAGTAATACTATTCTTGTTACCTCTACGTGAGTTTAATAATATTTTTTTCACTACTTAAGTTTCGAGAGAAACGGAATCTCTCATCGACAGGTAAAGTATCAAAGTATTTAAAAGTAGTCAGTTTGATACTTCACCTGCCGATGAGAGATTCTATTTCTCTCGAAACCTAAGTAGTGAAAAAATATTAAAATATTTTTAAACTCACGAAGAGGTTAATATTATTTAATGATTGGGTTATACTACTCTAAGAGAATAAAATTTAAGTAGAAATTGACAAATTTGTACGGATTTTTATTCTTATTTTTTTTATTGGAACTAATTGAGTAGCTTGTTGGTCTTGTGGTTAGGACACTGGCCTCGTGATCCAAAGGTTGCGGGTTCGAACCTCACTCCAGACTAGCAAGTTAGTCCTATTTTCATAGTACAAGCGCTTAGCTTAGTTTGAAAATAGTAAGAATATTGATGTGACACGTATTCCGTGTTCACATCTCTATTTTTTAAAAAAAAAAAAAAAAAAAATTAGAGTACA
>JADDOH010004530.1:0-62256 GCA_016648135.1 Agrypnia vestita
TGATCATCCTAGAATTTTTGCCATTGATATGTTAACGGGACAGCCGTTAAAAGTTAATGAAACTACTTCTACGCCAGCTGCATGAACTTTTTCTAAACATCCATTTATCAAAGATGCACGCTATTGACCGTTAGGTCCTTCCACATAAAATATGCTAATGGGAGTTTGAAATTCGAATTTATGGCAGTCAAATAAAAACAAAAAAGCATCTTTTGCTACCGCAAGATCATCATCGTTGATATCGGTACCCATATCTACGTACCCGTAATAATTTTCTCCGTCATATTCGATGTGCTTTCTGATTGCCATTTCATCGAGGGCTAAGTTCGCAACAATTTTATATTCAGTGGAAGAAGATTTTGATCTAAGAGCATCGAAAGCTTCAGAATTCATCCTGGGTTACCGTTTATACTTTGGCATCGAAAGCTTCACAATTCATCCCGGGTTACCGTTTATACTTTGGTACCACCTTTTAATGGACTGTTCCTGGCTGGACACCAAAAAATTCCAAGAAATCACCAAAGTTGATATTTTGCCGTGCGAAGTTCTATGTTGTATTGCTAAATTGTCTGAAGTTGACGGAAGTTATTTAGTAATTGAGCTGAAACAGTTTGTAGACCAATATGAGACTTTCATAAAGACTGAATGGGATGAAAATAACAAAAATGAACAAGATAAGCCAAAGCTGAATCATAATGTAGAAAAGAGTGAGGATTATGAATTAGAATTGCAAGAAAAGAATTATGTTCACTATTTAGAGAATAAAAAGTGTTTTAGATGTTTAGCGTGCGCTTTTTATGTTGTTTCTGAATTATCTCAATCAGGGCTCTTTACTAATCTTTACATAGATTATAAGTTTATATTAACCAATCCCTATGAATGTTCTTAGGTTTCCACGGCCACTCAGAATCTTCTGGTTTATGTCTTCTGGGATACTATGCCGTAGATCAGCCCTGATGATGGACCCTGCAATGGGATCCGAAACATCGGCCAGAAGACACAAACCAGAAAATAACCCTTCCTTGTTACTTTTGAGCAAATCTTTTCAAAATAAAAAATAATAAAAAATATGCTTAGATCAACTTTAAATCAGGAGTTAATGTCTAATCTTTTATTTATAAATAAAATTAAGTATTAATTTAAGTAAGAATTTAATTATCGATGAAGTGGCAAAAACAAGTTAAGAACTTAAGAAAAAAAATGATGGTTTAGTGCAGGTACTAAAGGATAAATTAATGTTTTAAAGAGCTTAATATTAATCCTTGAATAAATAGCGTGATTATTTCCAGTATACATAGTATTTGTCAATTACATATTTAACTTATACCTTTGATATTGATATAAAATAGGCCTACTTGCAGCTACGGCTTTGAAGCCACGTATTTGAAATTGCTTGCACATAGCCCCCTGACCCACGTTAAGTAGCTCAATCAATGTAGGTGAAAATTATAAGATGCCCGGTTGATTCCTGCCTATGTTAAATGTTCAAACAATCATGACCTAATATCAATAGTTATGGAGATATGCAGTATCAAAGATTGCATTTTTTTTCAATATTTCTGACTTATTTTTTGCAAAAAGTTGAACTATCATTACAGTAACTTTTATCGATTATGAAAATTTATTTGTTTCAATAAAACTTAAATAAAACGATAAAAACCTTGTAAAAAAAACTTTTTCCAATTTTCGCAAGGTTTTTATCATTTTATTCGACTTGTATTAAAGCGAATAAATTTTTCGTAATCTACATAAGTTACTGTAATGATGATAGTTCACGACAGTTCAACTTTAAAAAAAATGCAAACTTTGATATTGCACATCTCCATAAAATGCAGGGGCCTCTTCACTAGTTCTCGCCGAGGGCCCCCAAGAGTGCCAGTGCGCCCCTGTCGCTCTAGCCAAAGCGAGGTTGGCCGATACGTTGGCTAATGTGTAATCGCTGTCCGCCATTTTGCGAGGTTGGACAAGACGTTGGCTCTGCCGAGGTTGGGCCAATGTGTGCAGGGCCCTTTACGATCCGGTCGGGTGGAAACTATTTAGGTATATCACCCATACAGTTCCCACCATCTCGCCACGTAAAAGCCACTCAAGGGATAATGTGGACCCCGCCCTAAAATGGAAAATGTAGATGTTTTGAAAATAAATAAAATGTATTGGAATTCCGCGCTCTGATAAGAAAAGTATAATATAACTTTTTGTTTGTACTGTCCATTATTTTATAAATGGTATAAATGTAGAAATTATTGTGTGGTATATTAAGTTTAAAGTGAAATTATACATCAAATGTGTGTGAATTTAAGCAGGAAAAACATTAGAAAATAGAGTACTCGAATTGAGGAAAATAAATTAGGTTAGGTGCAATATTTTTTGTCATTGAAAATATCAAAAAGCATTTATAAAAATGAGCGGGCTATATGTCAAGACTCAAAAATAAGAGTTAGATGAAATTTTTTGTTTGAATTGTATGCACGTGACCAAAGTGATAAAGTTGATTGAGTCTTGATGATGCTCAAGTTTCCAAAAAAAGATATAAAAAAATCGGAACATGCCAAAGATTGACGGCTACTCTTCCAACAGAGAAGAGGGATCACCATACACCCAGGCCGTTCTGTGAGCAATCTCTCTCGTATCAGCGGACGAATTCAATCAGAATCAATCTACTCTTCCGACATCGGATTTTTGGCTATTCCTCAAGTTAAAAATCCACTGAAAGAGATACGACTTAAATCAAGAGAATACATTTTTAGGAACGCGACGGCCCAGCTGGACACCATTCCAAAAGATGGTACAATTGTTTATACAATAAAGTCTTTTATAAATTCTTAAAAAACTTGTATTTAAAGTGATTGAATACAATAAAGTGCTTCATGGTAATTATGATTCTCGTTTGTGATGTTATATTAATATCAACTCTTAGAAAACTTTAAATGTTATCGTAACAGGCTTAAAAAATTACATACAAAAATGTTGAAATGAAAATACAACGAAAGAACAAGGAAATATAATTTTTATTTAAAAAAGGTATACGAGTAATAATTTATAGTAATAAGAGAAGAAATTCCGAATATTGGTCATAATGAAAAAGGTAGAAAGGACTTTTTCCAGACTTTCATCGAGAAATTTTTTGAAGAAAACCGTGAATTAAGATATAAGTAATTGAGACGTGACTTGATCCAGGCGTGAAAGATCACCGTCCAATAGTGGAACGTTGCTAGGAAACAATTTTGCTTTTGTATAATAACCAGATCTGAATAAAACGTATTTAATTTTGTTCATTCTCATTTCTATTATTTCTATAACAATGATCTATATTCTGCCCTTGGATATTTTGGAATCATTAGAGATTTCAACCATGGTGATGGACCCTGCAATGGAATCGAAAATCATTGAAGAATTTATATTCAATACTAACGGTCCATGCCCAATGCCGACCGGAATTTAAATTTAAAAGATGAAATATTGATTTTTATATTTTTCTTGGGGTTCAAGCAATAAAAGGACGAGAAGAGAGAGACTAGAATTTGGACGATTAAAAATATAATTAATGATAAAATACATAATAATTGAGATAACCTCTCTGTAAGTCATAGGGAGGAAAATATCCAAATATTCTTATATTATATTCCAATAGCCTTCAATTCTTCATTATCAACTTTGGTCTCCGGCCGTCCACGGGGCTCGTTCTGCAGGTCGAAATTTCCAGAACGAAAACGTTGGAACGAAAAACGCACTGTGTTTTCTTTTGCGGCACCGTCGCCATACACATCATTAATCCTTCGAGCCATTTCTGCAGCACTGGTGCCACGGTGGAACTCGTACTCGTAAATAACGCGATATTTCAAGTTTTTCATTTTATAAACTGAGTGACGCAAAGAAAAAAACAATTGAGGAAAAAACAAATGAATTATAATTTTCAAAACACAAATACATGAGTAAATAGCTGTATAAATTTGGATTTGGAATTCCTAACCAAAGAGAAGATATTTGAGATCAAATTTGCCAGTACGGCAAAACGCCAATTTCATATGTAAGGACCTAATATATGATATGAGGATATGACAAACTATCTGCAATCAACGTGGTAAAAATCTTTTACATGCATTAATTGTCAAAGGAAAAATGATAGTTTTGAAAGGAGATTATTGGTAAGACGAAAACTTCAGTGGTAGAAAGCTACCGTCAATATAAAGTTCCGGGATTGATTACCAGTGATGATTAAATTTTTCGATAGATATAATTTTTCTGTGTGTATTTTCTGAGCGATTTTTTAAAATTTGTTTTCTAAACCTTAAAAACTACATTGTATAAAAATTGTGAATGAAAAAATAAACTTTTTTTTCTAAGTTGTTGATTAAGATAATGAACCCGTTTGAAATCATTTAGAAAAAATTAAGTCTGTTACGAAATACTAATCGAATCTCCAAAAGAATACTTCCAGGATTTGTTTTCTAAAGGAAAAAGTTTTTCTTTACTTCTTTCTCAGTAATTGAAAGTGCTTATAAAGAATTCATATTACAAAACAGATTGATTCAATTTGACAGTAAAATGAAGACAAGTGCTTCTTAATAACAAAATTTACAGAAAACACGCCCTCTCATAATCTAATTGATTAACTGAATTATTTATAGGCATTATACGGACAAGAAACCCTTTCTGAATAAACCCGCCAAGGAATAATATTAGGGTCTCAGATTTTTTTGTTTCAATACGACAGCATGAGTTTGAATATTATAGGTATGTAGCGATTCTATCATAATTGTGTTTGGAATACATGTATATTGTCATAAAAGTCATGGTAGACTTTAATATATACTATGTTATAAAAATAATGTGCAAAGGATTTAATGATTGATTATAATTGATTATCTGCGTATATAAAACAATGATACGAGACAGGTTGAGATAAATTTTAGTAGGCTGTATACATTATACATATGTACATAGACTGATATGGTAAACTCGGAGATCAAATGAGAATTGTAGAAACATACAAAAATTCCATACTTTATACAAGACATACATTCTGACAGTAAAATTCGATAGGTAACAATTGTGAAACGAGATGCGAGTGAGTGAATGCCTGAGACACGGTGCATACGTTGTTGAGTTACGGAATCTCATGGGAGCAAAATCTTAGGAAGGGAAATTTAATCCATGAACACGGTCATTAGTGATGTTGTTACTTATTGAGTAAATCGATCAGTTATTCCAGAGCCAGCACTAAGAATATCACAATACGGACTAGATTCACTACTGCTACATACTATTAAAATAAACATTAAAACTTCTTCTTCAAATGTAGCAAATTTATTTTGTGGTAACATAATTATAATTAATATAAATTAACTTTGTTTAAACCACTTATTTATTGAAAAAAATCAACATGTTTCAAAGCCAATGGCTTCTTCATCAGGAAAACATCATTGGCTTTGAAACATGTTGATTTTTTTCAATAAATAAGTGGTTTAAACAAAGTTAATTTATATTAATTATAAACATTAAAAGTATACTGAATGTAAGTTTATTAAAAAGTAACAGCTAACGAATAATCTGCGAGATAAGTAGTCCAATTATTATGTTTATCATCTGTAGTAAATTGAATCCCTCACCACACGCAAGAATATTAATTATTTTTGTTGAGGTAATATAACATATAATAATAATTTGATTGTTAATATTTGCTAGTTATCATTTTTATAAAAGAAATCATGTGTATTATCTATTCAATAAAAAAATTAAATAAAAATTAATTAGTGTATATTATAGATATCTCACAGAGACGAAACTGTATTAATTATGGGAAAGTAGGTATAGAAGTCATTTGGGTGTACACAGGACTTATGACCTGTCTTTTTATGGTTGGCTTAAGTGATCACTTTACACAATTGTAACATTCGCCATTTCCACCCATGATAGAATATACCATGCTTATTCATTTTTTGGAAGTTGTATATATGTTCAAATTGCGTGGAAAGCTTTCATATATGAGTTGTAAGCGCCTTTCCATGCGGTCTGTACAAAGCCATTTTCATTCCCCTAAATCCCCACAGATGTCGCTAATGAGAAAATCTAAAAAATCAATGTAGATTATTTTTCTAAAATTTAATTTAATCGAAATGCAATGTTTTTTTCAGGACGGAATCAGAGTAGAGAGCAAGGAAAATTTGAGGCAAGGTTACTTGATTCACATTGCTTCAAGTTCTGAGAAGCTCTGTATTGTAAACTCTTCCACCCAAGGCTTGCGAACTCTCAACACCACTTAAGCTTGGAAACTACTTAATGACCTACTGCTTTAACCAATTAAGCAATCAAGAAAATAATGAAGAAAATTAATCTATTTTATGTGAAATGTATATCAGAAATATCTCTATGTAATTGACGATGAGGTCTCTAGATAACTATAATTACTACTGGGGTATAAAGGCAGACTTTATATCCAAAAAAATAAATGTTTTGAATGGAGGATTACTAATTTAAAATGTATTGAATTCTATATTATATGTGTCCAAATCCAAAATCATCTTTTCTATAAATGTGTAGGTTTAATTTCCTATAAAATCTCAAATTCAATACACTGTAAACAAGTAATCCTCGGTGTCTGCATTCAATTTTTTTGGATATTGCTGCCTTTATTTTTATACCCCACATATAAGATATAATGCATTATATTATGTAAACATAATTATATAAGGAAATGCCTAGAGTGGTATTAAAAATAATATTGTTTAGAACACGTAATTAATTTCAGTTTGATATTGCCATAGTCTATCATATGCCTATCCTCATTACAATACCATAATGTTTCGTTAATCTCAATAATATTTATCAGGTAATATATCAATCAAAAATTGTCATAAAAACTGCGTTAGCAGAAAAATAGTGCCGTTAGAAAATTTTGTAACGTTTTTATTCGCATATTTTCATTCACATTTAATTTGCATAGTGTTTTCACCGGCACGGAAATTAATAGTCGCCGCCTCCAAAAACCATTTAGAAATTTAAAAGATTTTAAGAGGTAAACCGTACGCAAAACACAGCCACCTCCCGATATCCACTCCCTTCACCGATGTAAATGCGCAATATATTGAAAGTCATCCGTTACAAATTTTATTCAATCGCACTCTCGGACCACTTGAAAATATTGCTAACTTACCCATCTCCCTGGAAATTTCACCCTCTCAGTATGTGAATAATGGACCAGATTTATAACTGGGTTAAATTTGGACCAGATAAAGGTACCTCTCTCTCGTCTTCAAATATTTGTAATAAACATTGAATGTATAATGATATGAATTTATTTTTTTAACCGACAATCTTCGAAAACTATTATTTACTCGAGGTTAATCAAGGTTAAATATAATTTACAAATTTGATTGTAATGCAAAATCACAAAATGTAATTTGATCAAATATATTTAAAGTATAACTACGTATTATTACGGGTGCTGATGGGCATGGACCGATTATATGTACGCATTAAAAACATTTTTGAATAATTCCTCTAGATATTCCGTCACGGTAAGTTTTCAAATACTTCAAAATAATTAGTGAAAGTTATAAAATATTTTACGATGTTCTGAGGCGATTCGGAAAATCATCGGACCGCATTCTTGCCGATTTCTGCCTCTCTTTTATTTAGTTGGTCTTTAGGTTAGAAACACAGAATCTCAATTAAAACTCCTGAGGATACGGCCTTTGTTCGGGGGTTTAATATTACTCTGGCTTTTTCCACTGGTCCGCCGTTTTCTGACAGCCTTCCTCTACTTCATTAGTTTATCGAGAAAATTCAAAGGACTGTGCCTTTAATATCCTCACGATTTAGATCTTTTCAATTAAGGGGCTTTCTTATATTCACAATGATGCTATTGAAATTAATTAGAAAATTATGCAAACATTCCGTAAAATTGCTCCCCACGTTTTCTCAGAATCGGAAGAGAAATACCAGTATCGGACGAACAATAGAGTTGATATTATATTACAGTGTTGTTTTAATTTAATTAAGGAATACGTAAATTTATTAAAACGTTTAATAATTTAATTCCATGTATTTGTAAAACAAATTTTAATTTTAATTACTGTACGTAAATTGAAACGACTTGAGGGTGGGGTATGCTTACGAGTTTATTTGTAAAAATTCACCACAGCCGAGACGTTACATTCTGTGATGGCGAACAAAACGCCAAAGACAAGAAAAAATATTTTTATTTTCTAATTTTACATCCCGGCTTCGGTCGTGATTTGATCTCATATATATTAATTTTCATACTCCTCTATATTTCGCTGACAATACTGAAAATTTTTTTGCACAAAAGACAAAAAAATGGAAGAAATCAAGTCATCTCAAATTAATAATACATAGGTAAATTTTGGCGTCAGAAATTTTCTGCAAAGATTCTTGAAAACACTATTATTATGAAATATTTTTGAACAGTCCGAAAATATGGAATAAACACAGTAGTGTATTGTTTTATTTTGTCATAATTAATATAATGATTTAAGGATACGTAAACCGTAGACAGTAAGCTGACCAAATTTCATGGCACCAGAGCTCATCGTTTGATAGTGTTTGCTGCTTTAGACAAACGGATTTCTTGCATAAGGTATAATTAAGAGTAATGAAAAGTTTTAACTCGTTAAAAATGACGTCGAATTTATTATTTATGTTAGAAATTATAAAATAATATTTCGTAATACCTTAATAAAAATTATAAAAATTTATCATTGAGATCAATATTTTTTACTATAAAGAAAGCGGATATATTATTTTTTTATTTTTTAAACAGTATCAAGTCTATTGCTTTTTTCATGAATTACAATGATTAAATTATTAATGAAATTTTGACAAAAACATTTCCTTTGAGTTTGCAGCGAAAATGCAATTTAATTCATCCCCTCCTTTCACAATTAATATTTGCCTTATTTTTAGTTAATTCGCCGTTTGTCAATGCCAAAAGTGAGTTATTGAATTGTGTGACACCACAGAGAATAAAATTGTGCAGAGTTGAGTTAAACCCCCTTCTTCAGGTAAGAGGACTGGGGCACAGTGGGAGTATGTCCCCCCTCGGGTATATTAAAGACTATTAAAATTCAGTTAAAGTATTTAATTTTAAATAATTAAATCTCTTAGTAAAAAAACGATGTTCTTTACAATAGGCATTGTATTGTTAATTTTTTTTTATTATGTTCCAAACCGAGTCTCTTCATGTAAAAAATACATTATAATTTTTAAGAGTATTTCGTTTGAACTTTCCATAATTGTTTCAAAATCTACAAGCTCGTAATAATTTTTTTAAATTTTAGTCGAACCAAAACGTGAACCCAGAAATATCCGTTAGTACATTTCTATACATTTTGGTGGTTTGTGTGTGTCGCATTTTTAATGAAAGTTAACATACTTAAAATAAATCTCAAATAGATGATATTAATAGAAACCACCATTAAAAGATTGGATCTAGGTATATCGTCAATTGCTCGAAGTCTCATGGATTCACTACATTACTAATCAAAAGTTTCTAAGACTCACAAATAAGTGAAAAGAGAAGAGAATTTCAACAAGTTTCAAATAAAGAAAAGATGATACTCCAAATATATTTCTGTAATTAGGAATATCATCAATATTATGTTATGCAGGAGAAGGAAGGCTGCGGAGGCGTAGGTAGAACTTTTCCAGGATGCTTATCCTTATAAGTGTCTTCCGATATCCTGAAAATATATATTTACTAGCTGTTCGTACCCGGCGTTAGACAGGTTAAGAATTAAGTTGAAAATAAATTTGTGGGGGGAAACAAAGGTTTGATTTGAACGGTAGATTTGCATCGAAAATATATCGAGGGGAGGGGAAAGGGTTAAAGGGAAGGGAGGTAATATTATCTATGTTACCCGCCGAGTCCAAAAGAATAAGTTTCCAAATTTTAGGTCCGATCAGTCAAACGGTACAGATTTGCATGGAAAATATGTCAGCGAGAGGAGAAGGGATATGAGAATAGGGAGGAAATGTTGCCTATGTTTCCCGCCGGGTCCATAAGCATATGTACGCAAAATTTGAATCGAATCGGTGTGGATTTGTATAGAGAACAGACAGACAGACAGACATTGAGTTTTATAGGCACAGATAAATATTTTTATAGGGGTAAGACCATGTATATTTTTCATGTATTACTAGCTGTTTATACCCGGCGTTGCACGGGTTAAAGATTAAGTTTAAAATAAATTTATGAGGTTTCGATTCGAACGGTATAGATTTGCATCGAAAATATATCAGGGGGAGGAGAAAGGGTAAAATAATAGGAGGGATATGTCACCAATGTTAAACGCTAAGTCCTAAAGAATAATTTTGCAAAATTTGAGTACAATTGGTCGAACGGTACAGATTTGCATCTAAAATATATCAGAGGGCGGATAAAAGTAAAAAGGGGAGGGAAGAAATGTCACTTGTATTACCCGCCGGGTCCTAACGAATAAGTTTCCATATTTTGTGTCCGATCGGTCAAATGGTACAGATCTGCATCAAAAATATATCAGGGTAGGGGAAGGGTTAAAAGAATAGGAGGAAATGTCGCACATAATACCCGCCGAGACGTAAAGAATAAGTTTATAAATTTTGAGTCCGATCGAGCAAACGGCACAGATTTGCATCGAAAACATGTTAGGGGAGGGGAAGGGTTAAAATAATTGGGGGAAAATGTTGCATGTTTTACCCGCCGGGTCCC
Source organism: Agrypnia vestita (assembly GCA_016648135.1). Classification (NCBI taxonomy): domain Eukaryota; kingdom Metazoa; phylum Arthropoda; class Insecta; order Trichoptera; family Phryganeidae; genus Agrypnia; species Agrypnia vestita. The sequence continues at coordinate 10,709 of JADDOH010004530.1, forward strand.
AAAGCATAAGTATGCAAATTTTGAGTCCTATCGGTCAAACGGTTCAGATTTGCATCGAAAATAGGTCAGGGGAGGAAAAAGGGTAAGAGAACAGGGGAAAAATGTTGCCTATGTTACCCGCCGGGTCCCAAAGCATAAGTACGCAAAATTTGAATTGAATCGGACAAACAACGGATTTGTATAGAGAACAGACAGACAGACAGACGGACATTGAGTTTTATAGGTATAGACTAGCTGTTCGTACCCAGCGTTACATGGATTAAGGATTAAGTTTAAATACATTTGTAAGGGGAAACAAAGGTTCGATTCGAACGGTATAGATTTGCATCGAAAATATATCAGGGGGAGGGGAAGGGTTAAAAGAATAGGGGGAAAATGCCGCATACGTTACCCGCCGAGTCCTAACGAATAAGTTTACAAATTTCGAGTTCGATCGGTCAAATGGTACAGATTTGCATCGAAAATATATCAGCGGAGGGGAAGGGTTTAAATAATAGGGGAAAAATATCGAATATGTTGCCTGCCGTGTCCTAAAGAATAATTTTCCAAATATTTGAGTCTGATCGGTCGGAAGGTACAGATTTACCTAGAAAATATATCAGGGAAGGGAAGGGGTAAAAGAATAGGGGGGAAATGTCACCTATGTTATAGATTGACCAACGTAAATTGGCGTGCGGCAATTTTTGAACTAAAACCCGCCCGCCCGCACCCGGCGGTAACCCCTCGCCCTGTCATTCAGTTCCATCGTGTATGTAGGCGTGAAATAATGTGAGCTCTGACATCTTACTTTCCAATACACACTGAATTACTATGTCCAAAACATCCAAAACAGTCCTGGTAGTACAATAAAAATTGCCAATGTAGTATTAAAGTTTTTCCAAACTGAAAAAGCAAATAATGGACCAATATTATACCCAATATTATCCTTTGACAAGTCTCTACACAGAGCGGCAGCCATTACTGTTTTTATTAAACTGAAATTTAGTATTAAAATAATACACAAATCACTTTGTTTTCACCACTTCATTAGATTATATAATTTATAGATTATACATATTTATGCATTAATTATCTCATATTATGTTACTTTTTTTCTTCTTTATATATTTATGTACTATATAAAAAATACATATATATATATATAAAAGTGAAACTCCCTCTCCAGACACAAGAGTTAGTGTGAGAGTTAGTAGAGAGGTATCATGATAAAAAAATTAATGTACCTACATTTTCTTTTTATGTATCAAATATGTAAATATATAATGATTTGAATATAATAAAAAAAAATGTTTTCTTCATCAGGATTGTTTGTATACTAAAAATTGAAAAATTTAAACCATGCAAGTATGTTTTGTATCTGTTTGAACGAATCATTTTCTATATGTAATATTTTCTGTTTTTTCATTTATTTTTTAAGTGAATCATCGGGTTTTTAATTTCGATTATTAGATTACTTTTTTTAGTTTAATTGTAAATTTTTTCGAACGTTTTATCTCTTTTTTGTAAATTTTACTATTTTTAGTTTTGCATGAAACATCTTCGTTATTTTTTTTCTTATGACCCGTTTTTTGTTTTTGTACATTTGTGTATACATTTTTTATCCCAATTGTTTTTATGATTATGACACGTTATTTATCGTCCATTGTTGTGTGGTCCGTTTTTTATGGTTTATATATGTTATTTATGCCATTTATTTTTATCAAGTTTTATGGATTTTCATAATTTTCGTTAAATGTGGATTAGGCCTACAGAGGATACCATGTAAAAAAAAACGCCTTGCACTCTACCTCAAAGAAAGGTGTTGTGGATATGATGTGCATGTTGTGTTATAATATTTACTATATATTATTTTATTGTATGGTACACTATCGTATCATAATAACGTATAATAACATGAATGAATATAATATTCACGAATAAATACAAATTGAAAAATATATTACATATACGATTTTTACATATACAGTGTGGCCGGGGACCGATGTCGGAGCCTTTATATATAAAATATTGTATATATGAAATTGTATATAAAATATATATAATTTCATCATCAAATTATATATGAAATTGTATATAAAATATATACAATTTCATCGAAAAACACCCCATATATGTCATTTTCCTCCATTTTTATGTTACCCATGGAGATATCCTAAAAACATCAAAGATATTCTATGGAAAAATAAGGTTCATTGACGTAATTTGTAATTTTTTTTAGATAGATTATTTTTAATATCATTAGGAGTGTTTTGTCAATGCAATGTAACATATTTTAGGCAATTAAAGGCTCCGACACTGGTCAACAGAAACTACGCATTGTGTAATAAACTTTTAATATTATTTTTATACACTTTTTATATATTAAAATTTACACCATTGCAGCTTCTGTTACGCGACAGTGACGCCCGTCAATTTATACTGGTCGCACTCTACCCGCCGAGTCCTAAAGAATAAGTTTCACAATTTGAGTCCAATCGGTCAAACGGTACAGATTTGCATCGAAAATATATCAGGGGGAGGGGAAGAGGTAAAGGAATAAGGGGGAAATGTCGCCTTTGTTACCCGCCGGGTCCTAAAGAATATGTTTCCAAATTTTGAGTCCGATCGGTCAAATGGTACAGATTTGCATCCAAAATATATCAGGGGCAGGGGAAGGGGTAAAATAATAGGGGGAAATGTTGCCTATATTACATGCCGGATCCTAAAGCAAAATTTTGCAAAATTTGAATCGAATCGGACAAACGTAGATTTGTATAGAAAACAGACAGACAGACATTGAGTTTTATAGGTAGATAAAGATTGAAAAAATTACATTCGTTACCAGTTTAGTCATTTGAAATTCGAATTTCTCTCTGAATCTGTGGCATTATGGACTACAAAGGTTTTTAAGGTTGATTTCATGATTGCTATCCGGGAATCCCGGTCTTAAACTATTTTGAGAGTGTAGATCTGGTACGTAAAATTGTAGATTACTCGATTGAAATCTTTTATCACATTCCATTCCACGTCCTTTTCTGAGTACGGTACTCAGAAAAGTTCAACTGCTGTCCTGCAAAAGAGGTTTAATTAAATCTTTGTTCTAACTTCTCGAAATAATAATCACAGATCCCTAATTTAAGCAATTATTTCCGTTTGCAAAGAATATTTTTGTAATTGCAACATCAGAAATATATATTTCCATTGAGAATAAAATATATTTTATGCATTTAATATATTTTATGTATTTAATAAAAGAAAGAATCCTGCGTAAGTTCTTAAGTTATGTCAATTTTAAATTAAATCTACACATTTCTTCTATTAATTTTAAAATGCGTATGAATACACTCTAAAGCCCTAAGCTATCCTTAATTTTCCAGGTTGAAGGAAATTAATAGACGTAACATTTCTTTACAAACTTATCAATTCTCAAAATAACCACTGATCTTCTCTCTAAAGAATTTATAAGAATTCTAATATCAACGCACTAAAAATATATATTCTATTATAATAAGACGCGAGGAAACTCATCACTGCCTAGACTATACTAACACACATACTCATCACTGCCTAGACTGTTCTGTACAGCCTGGGCACTGAATACAGTGAATTTGTAGTTGTATTCCATGACAGCTTCATTACTTAAAAACACGCAGTCGATTCTGAGACATTGTGTGATAATTTCTTTATTAAAATCTATTTTTATTAAAAATGTTTTTACTGTTATACTCGTAGGTTTGTTGATCCTTTCATTTTTTAAATCATATTTAAAAAAAATTTTAAATGTACATTTTTTTATATTTTTTTTTATATGAGTTATTTTAAAATATATTTTTTTCCTGACGGAAACGCGCAAAAGTAGGGGGTGATTCTACTGCCCTACGGTCAGGTTAACCTGATGGAACCGATATCGTCGATTCTCAGATGAAAGCGAGATCGTATAAAAATTCGCTGAGAATCTTAAAGCGGTCCAAAGGCTGAAGCAGGAGTCGAGAAGAAAGTCGTAAGTAGATCTGGAGGTGAACGCAGGGGCAGAACTGAATTCTGGATTCCTTTGTCACGTTTTTTATTCAATAAAATCATCAGGGCCCGCACGCCCAGGCACATTTTCAACGGCCAGTCAGAGGTTGGCATTTCGGGAACCGACGACATCGACCTCTGTCTGACGGCGGGATCACTACTCATAATTCGAGTCCCGCATTCAAAATATCAATAAACTATGTAACCAAACATTCTACTATAGCTATTTCATACTATTTTTATACATCTTTTTATTATCTTTATTTTGTTTCATTAACAAATGTCTCTCAGGTTCATCCTTCATGGAGATAATCGGTAAAAAGGGGGCCTGGCTCGCCAAGCTTGGTGCCATAATTTCGTATATTTGGTCTCTCTGGCGAGCCTGGCTAAACAAATTCAAAATATTTTCTACATAAAATAATGAAAAGCCATATACAAGTGATTACAAAAATAAACTTATTAAAAACACACATTAAAAAAATTACAATAAATAACTTCGGTTATTTTCAATCAAAAATACATTTGTCGCGCTAGGCATACCTAAAGGGTTTTATTTATTCTTGCCCATCTGCGCGCTCGCGCTCACAATTCATGTGATTAAAAATGTAATTGATAATTCTACGTACATTGTGACGAAATAAATCAGATGCGTCACACTCTGACGCACAAGATGCAAGACCTTCGCACCCTTTTGAGAGGTAAGCAGTGAACTAATTCGTACGAAACGCGGGTCTGATGTCTGGTGGGAGATTTTTGATGCTAGAAGTGGATCCACTTTTAAATATGTAAGGAAGTGCATCCACTTTTAAATATGTTCCCTCTTAATACTAATATTCCCCGCGCACTCCCACCCCCTACCACCACTCCGTCCTTTCACACTAGTATATAAGCGCATAGTGTTTGAATGTTTAGGCATCTAAACAATCAAAGGGAATTAATTAGGGAATCTAAACAGATTCTCTCTGAAGAAGCTACGGTCGTAGCGAAACGTGGTCGGTTTTGACAATAAATATAAGTGGTGTTTAACATATTTATTTTTATTTATTTAATTATTTCAATTTACTGACTGCAAAGCCTGGTTCATAGGTGTTCAACATTATTATAAGGCGGACATAAATAAAGACTTAATTGACGAGAAAAATCTAGAATATCATTATTAGAGATTTATTCAATCAAAAACACGAACACACTTCTACACGACATAAAATATCCGTGTGGGTGAGGCGAGGGCGGGGCGGCCCTAGCACACGAGCCATTGAAATGGAATTATTTGGCGGTTCTGGCACAGTTCGAATATAGCAGCTATATATGAAAAAATATATCCACGTATGTTTCGCCTGCTACGCTAGTTTTTACGTTCACCCATAGTAGCTAGCGCTTCTGTATTCGGTGCACGGCATACGTAATTGGTTGGCGAGCGAGCGTGGCATAGAAGTAATCGTATAATCTGCGCTGAATTGCACATTTCAAAGATCAGTCTTATGTGAAATATAAATTTCGATTTATAACAACACAGGAAATATCGTGATATGTTTGTTCTCACTACAAACTTGTATTTTATTTTCACCTTGATTAAAAAAAAACAGATATTCATACCTACATAAATATATTCAGCTATAGATCCCGGTACCTCTCACAAACTAAGCGAGCATTCTTTCAGGTAGCTACTGAACGAAAGTTGACTGCTATGCCAAATTATCGAATCTTTACCTATAAAACTCAATGTCTGTCTGTCTGTTCTCCATACAAATCCACACCGTTTGTCCGATTCGATTCAAATTTTGCGTACTTATGCTTTAGGACTCGGCGGGTAATATAGGTAACATTTACTCCGTATTCTCACACTCCATCCCCTACCCCTGACATATTTTTGATACAAATCTGTACCGTTTGACCGATCGGACTCAAAATTTGGAAACTTATTGGTTAGGACTCGGCGGAAAACACAAGTTACATTTACCCCTCCTCTTTTACCCCTTTCCCTCCCCCTGATATATTTTCGAAGCAAATCTATACAGTTCGAAACAAACCTTTGTTTGCCACCACAAATTTATTTTCACCTTAATCCTTAACCCGTGCAACGCTGGGTACGAACAGCTAGTAAGATTATAATTCTGATTTTAAAAGAATTCCAACTTTAGGCTATTTCAAAAATTTTATTTATTTACAGTTGTGAACAAAAAAATATTTTGGTGAAGAAGAAAACTTCTCGGTCATACTGCGCGTCAAAGTGATAACCTTGTAACAGAGATTATCCTGGACACGACTTTGGGCTGAAGAAGACCTGGGAGAATACCACAACATGTGAAGGTGAAGGAATGCGTGGCATCTAGGACCAATACTTGCATCACAAACCGTATCTTATCTTAAAGAGACCATTTTATGTTAATACTGACAATGAAGGAGGAAAGGAAAACAAGAATGCGAAGCTGATGATGATATCTATGGATTGTTAAATAAATAAAAAAAAGGTTTGATATGTATAAATAATAATAAATAAAATAGAATTTGTTTTAAAATAAAGCATCAATCAATCAATTAGCCCTTTATCCTGAACTTAGATTTTTGTGTAAGATAAAATGCTTTCCCTGTTTAAAGAATATCTCTAAGTTCAGTGTGCCTTTTGGCAAAGGCCTCCTCCAACAATTTCCATTGAGTTCTATCCCTGGCGACCCTTCTCCAGAAAGGGCCTGCTGTTAATTTTAGTTCATCCTCCCATCTCTTGGGCTGTCTTCCCCTTTTCCTTTTCCCATCTCTGGGGTACCAGCATGTAACAATTTTACTCCACTTTTCCTGAGTGCTCCTTAGCATATGGCCTGTCCATCTCCATTTCAGTTGGTCTATCTTCGTTAGTACATCCATAACCTTCGTTTTGGCTCTTATAAAGGTGCTTTGTTTCTTTTCTTGCTTCTTGATACCTGTCATGCTTCTCTCCATCGCTCTTTGGCATCCTTGCAGCATGGCTCTATGATGTTTTGAGAGAGACCATGTTTCGCAGCCATATGTGATGCAGGGTAGAATGCAGGTATTGTAGACTCTCCGTTTTGTGCCCATACTGAGATCGGTGGCCTTCATAATTTCTTTGAGTGACCAGTATTTTTTCCATCCATTTGCAATCCGTTTTTTAACTTCTTTGTCTGTTTGATCAGTGTGGGAGATGATCTGACCCAAGTATATGTACTCCTCTACATATTCAAGCGGTTGCTTATTTATTGTAATTTCTCCTTTGTCTGAGTTTGTTAATAATTTTGTTTTGTTGATATTCATGGACAGTCCAATTTTCTCGCTTTCTCTATTTAGGTCTTGGATCATTTTCTATAGTTTTTAGGGTTTTCTTGGAAAAGGACTATGTCATCTGAAAAAGAAAGCATATTCTATGTTAAATAAGTTTTGTAGCTAGACATTACAGTTTAAATAAAAAAGTATATTTTGTTTTGTTTTAAGCTAATTTATCGATTAAATGCAGTGTCTATCGGATTTTAGTTTATATAATTCTCTGTAGTTTTAAATGTATATTATACAATCTCGAAGAAGCTTGGGTGCAACCAAAACTGGTAGTCACTTTTATAAATAAAGTGGCATAAAATAATATATATATTTTTATTTTTTATTTAAGAAATAGAAAATGCTTTGAAAACTCCTCCAAAACTTTAAAAATATTCGCAAATTTTTTTATAAGATTCGTTATATTTCGACTTTCAACACCAATTATTAATAAATTTGTAGGAAAGACACTTACGTATTTGACACATTTAATGCGTTAAAAAAATATAACACTCTTAAAGAGCTTTGATGATTTATCGCTTGAGCGCACCGCCGAAGGAGCCGCCACTGGTGCCTTCGTAAGACTGACCTGGAAATGATAAAAATATATTACCTTGGAAGAGCTTTGAAATATATCACGAGGTAGTTTTCTTCCGAGTGACGCGGTCATGGTTCGGCTCGCTGGGCCGTGTAATCAGCTAAGTGGCGGCCTTTGATAGCAGCGAGAGAACAACGGACCGCGAAATAACGAACTGCCGCGTGATGATGCAACGAGCCATTCACACGGCTCATGGGGATAACAGTGTATTAATGGAAAGGTTAGCTAAGATAGCGAGGCGGATAAGGAATATTGGAACAAGATGGAAAAATATTTATTTAGTAATCATAAAAGAATTACCTTTTATTTGTCTGAACCGAGAGCATGCAATATGAGGGCGATTTCACTATTTTAAAATATAAACGGTACCTCAGGAATACATTTTCTAAATCTAAATAAATATAATGTCAAATATGTAAAACAACTTTTTTTAATAATAAATCAAACCGTTGATAATGGTTCAACATTATTTAATAATCTTGCTAGGAGATGGTATTCATTATTGAATTAAACGCAAAACAAAAACACATCAGTAATTGATTTTTAGATATTCGTCATATTTATTAGGTAATGTATTTACGGTGATTTGGGCCTAAAGTGTGAATTTAACTTAAAGCACATTCCTCCGACATTCCTTCCTTGACCGTAGAAACATTCTTATGACCCTGGAGCTGGTTCCATCAAAGTAGATTATTTTTCAATTTTTTCAATTACATATTATGAGGCGTATAGATGTAAAACCGCCACTATTCATATGGGCTCTACATGGATAGTGATGGTTTTGCATCTGTACGCCGCATAAATATGATGCCATAGATTTTTCTGAATATCAACTTATTCTATAGTAATATATCCTAAACAGTAAAACTCGACACATACTTTTTTCAAGGAGTGTATGGATTTTTCCGTAACTTTAAATGTATTTTGCTGTTAGGCATTGTTGGCAGTAAATTTGTTTTCTACATAATTTAATTAATTTTGATAATTAATTTTAGATTTATATCACAGGATAGGTAAAGGTGCGTAGGTAATGAATCTGGTATGCCTATTTGATTGTGGAAAGAGTAAACCATTGCCGATACTATAATATTGATAAATGATTCTTTATTTTTTGGATTCAGACAATAAAAAATTTTTTTTTTCGATTAATAAAAAATGCTGCATTTAAATTATCACTGGTGATAATTTAAAAGGAACTGCTCCAAGCTTGCCTTTAAAAGAATAAAAAAATATTTATTTATTTACTAAGATTCTAACCTTACATATAGGGAAAATTAATCAGTCGGAAAATCTTAAATCGGTTTTATGGTAAAAAATTGGGTGGTTATGCTATTCGTGAATTCTTCCCCAGGCTTTGAGGAAAACGATCGCGTGATCAGATAACAGTGTTTCAACCTAAATAAATTAAACCATAAAGAGATAAGTTATGTTCTACACGCGGGCAACATTTAAAAGTATGTATATATTAAAAGAAATATTTGATTAAAAAGATAAAACAAATTACCATACTTTATTTTTTTTTCAATTGGTTGAGCAACTTTGTAGATTGAAATTTTAAAAAAATATTTTTATTATTTGATTTTATCTACATATATTAAATTAATAATTAATTACACTTACATGTTTCGGAAAAACCTTTCCATCGTCAGGGTGTTATATATATATATATAAAATGGTTTTCATTATATTTTTATATATAAAACACCGTGACGATGAAAGGTTTTTCCGAAACATGTAGGTGTAATTAATTAAATATATTATGTAGATTAAAACAAATAATATATTTTTTATATTTTATACCATATTTTATTATTTTTTATCTTTTAGCATGCTTTCATCAAGAGTCATTATCATAAAAAATAGATATTTGTTATGTTGACAAAATTATAACAGTATTCTAGCAAAGTAATAGGGTGATTTCACATATTACAAATACCGAAGAAAATATATGAAATAGATTCATAAATATTTTTATATTCTGTGAATCAGTATGGATAATGTGGGGTAATATTTTCATTTTTTATTTTATTTTTAAAAACGTCTCTCTTGAAACGTGCATGATTGGTCGTGACGTATCAACTCGCATATTTGGTGTAGTGCCGTAGTATTTGTATAGCTGGGTTCCATAGAATTGTGACGCACGTGCTCGTCTACTAAAATGACAGGTTTTGGCATGAATTTAAAATGTTGGATTTCAAAAACATGTTTATACTCTTAATATATACAAAAAAAATTTTTTTCGTAGACGTATTCCCTTTTCCCTCTTCCTTCTTCCCAATCTCTTTTTATTATGACTTTCTTAACATTTATATCGGATTTTCGTTCATATAAATAATATTTAAGTATAATATGTACGCATAATTTCTTATTCTTCGTATTCCTATCAAAGATTAGCTATCATATTACAGATTTACCCTGTGCAAGAGGTATATTTGTAAGACAATTTTTTTCTACCTACACCTCTGCTGCCTTCTTCACCCCCTGCATGTAAGATATCATATTGCTCACTGCGCAGAATGTGTTCCAAGTTTTCAGTGTTCCTTTATTTGTTATTTATTTATGTGTCTTAACAAATGTTATTGAATTATTTTTATTCATACTCTGTACTTCATCGTTATTTAATATCATATAAGTAGATTCTTTTCGATTAACATAAGCAAATTATTTTCGTGCAATCAATGTTTATCGGAACAATTCTTATAAAGCGGAAGGCCTTGTGAATTTTAACAAAAATAGAAAAAATGTGAATTTCCTGTGCTGATTAAGCATTTTTTTGCCTTAAAAAAACCATAACTAAAACCAAGGAAAGACTTGATAAATACTATGGGAACTCTGCACCATCAATTTCAATGCTCAAACTGTTTTTAATGTCTCATGACACAACATCTCGTAAATTCTAAAATTCGGACTAAATATATCTAATTTTTATAGCCTGTTTCGAAATGGATTTTTATTTTTCTAAACAATGAAGAAGAATTAATTGAATGTGTACCACCCTGAAATTTTTATACCAACAAATTTGGAATGTTAATACTCATTAAAGATTTAAAACAATTTTAGACGTACATTAAAAAAATCTTGTAAAAATGATACACCTATTCAAATCAAAGTATCATCTTTCACATCAAAACTATGTTAGAATATGCTCTAAAATTGTGACGTAAAAATAAAATATGTTTTCCTAATAATAAATATTATATTTTCTGACCACAATTATTGCCTTTTTTGATTGATTTTGTGGTTGCTCTGTAAGCTTTAGTTGTCTCCCTTCCCTCACCGGCAAATCTGTATTACGCACGAGGATGAAACTCTTTGTTACCAACAGATCTGTCAAGCGCAGGAATTTTATTCGCAAATTCCTATTAATGCACGGGCACGTTTCCAGCTTATTGTGTTTGCAGAATGGTTTTTACCTTTTATTGTCCGACCAGAGAGTGTATTGTCTAAATGAGAAGCGCCATTCCATAAAATAATTGTATCGTGATAAGCAATCCAATGATCCCCTATCCTTCTTCTAATTGTACTGAATTGGCATTTCTTAAATAATTCTGAGTACGTTGCATAATTAATTAGAAATATATACTTTATATTATATAAATATATTCCAGATAAATCTGGTCAGTATATCTAATTTTATTAAATCTGAAATAGTTTAGATAAAAACAAAATATTTTATTTTTAATAACCCCTCATTTTTTTTTGGTTGAGATTTTTTCTGTGAGGCTTTTTGTACACAGTTCCATTAGGTATATTCAAAAGGAAAACAATGAATATTAGAAAGTCATTTATATAAATTAAAGAGAAACATTGGAATGTACTGAAAAATATTATTTTAATATCCTTTGTTAATGCTTTATTTTTATACCCGTTATTTTATTTTAAGAAGAGAAATTGTCGGCGGGACTTTAATAATTACAATAACTAGACCTACAAAGATTTTCCTATTTACAGGCTTAGGACTATCAACCTAGATACAAAAGACTAAAATTTTTTTTTGTTTTTATGCACTTTTAATTATTAATTACTCCTACATGTTTTAGAAAATCCTTTCCTTCGTCTCTGTCTGGACTTCAAGTCCCTCCCAGCGTAGGAAACGCGTTATCTTTATGTAATATATATTGAAAAGTGCGAGTGGTCTCGCGCGTAAAACGCGGCATCTGGAAGCAATATAAATTGGACCGCGCGGGTGGACTCGCGCGTAAAACGCCTTGGACATCTGGACAGGCTCTTAGAGCTCGCGGGTACCAAGGTCAACCATGCGTATCGAAAAACTTCGAAGATACCGAATGGCTTTAAATTGACCGTTCCTTATTCAGCGAAATATAAAACCTTAAACTCTGTTAATAAATTGTCTTACGGCTTAGCTCAATATGTGGCTCTAAATAATTATATTGGTACATTGATACATATGAGATAAGGTCCAGAATTTTCAACCCGATAAGGTTCTAAGAATTCGAGTCTTATAAATTAACCTGCTTTTATATCTTGATTCTTTGTACAGGAGGAATATTTACTTTCCTACCTTCATTAATTTTTGTTGAATATTTATAATTGTTGATATTTATAATATTATATTTTAAAATTGAGTATCGTACTGTCATCAAATTTATTTCTAAAGAGGAACATGATCCATCAAACAGCGTCTAGATAATGTGTGTGGTGACTCTTCCTCTGTTTTTTTGGAGTAAAAGAATGAGTAAACAGTTTAGCATGGGAAGATAATCAATCGAAGGTGAGCTATCGATAAATGAAAGTGTTGTTGAATTACGTGGTTTACGTACGTGTGTTGAAATACGTAATCCTAAGTATTGTTAAGTAGCGAGGGTCGCTGAGCCAGAAGAGAGATCGGTTTCTCCGAAGCCCTTTGATATCAAAGTATTGATCACGAGTTACTCTTGTAGTTTAATGACTACGCATTTTTTATTATTTCTGTTAATATTAAAGGTCTTGAAAATTGAAAAGTACCACATTATAGTACCCACCTGATGTTTGTCTCTCCCACGCAAACAGTCTAAAGAAATTGTGTCATTGTTTCTCTAAATTATTTGATCACAAATCAACACTGTCATATGTGCTGACTATTGTTAGACCGACCATCATCATACACACATCACAGCCAAACTCTCATCACTCTTTGCACATACCCCCATATCTATATACATATACGTCACACACAGAATACGCACACACTCCACTCAGCCACAAACCCGTACACCTCACTCCACTTCCCCCTCTAACTCCCACTCCTATCCCTCTATTTAATATATGTTTTCTTTATTGCTTGACTTAATATTTTATGCCGTGGATCTTTAAAATTGGTCTACCAACTATCCAATACGTTATGCTAATACAATAAATTGTACTGTTGAGATTCCTAAAATAAAATAAAAATAAAGGCCACCCCCATGCGGTGCCATGTAAAGGGCGATATTGAAATGTTCTAGTCGCAATGTCCTACTTTTCCTCCTCTGAAGCTTAGCACAATTTATTTATTTATTAAAAACATACATTCTGCTGGACTGACGAAATCATTGATTAAAACAATGAACAAAATAAATGAGAAATTTTGGAAGACCTTCGTCCAGAAGTGGATAGAAAACGATGACGATGACGAAGACGATGATATATTAATTAAACCAAAACAAGTGTTTCTAACTGTATTTTTACATATGTAGCTGGCTCACGTGATTGCTTAGAACGTAGTGCCTACGGATACATGAATATTCAAAGATGTAATATATGCATTAAACTTTGGGTATGCATTCAAATGTAGCTTATGTAATGAATAAATGCTGTAGGCTAAAGGAAACTGTAATGGGGTTCTATAATAAGGTGATTTATAATAACTGGAATACATGTGTTCAATTATATTAAGCTGCTTGTGGAGAATTTAAAATATGTGCCACGTTCAGACGTGGCATACATTTTTAGTTTTTGAATTTAAACTTTTTGGGCACGTTAGATAAATTCAAACAGTCATAGGTCCTCATCTCGTAAACTCGCGTTACATTTTCCAGTATGAAAAAATACTATAACTCTTTTCAAAGTATAGATATTATACAATTATTTATTATAGAGCAAAATATATATATTTAAAAAAAATCAAAAACACGTCATCCAAGTGTGATTATTCGGACCCCAGCCTTTCGTGCGCCGTTCCTAGCATCTTGGAGAAAAATATGAATATCGTTTGATAATAATTCCAAATTTGGTGTAAAATAATTCTGTTTTTGCTTTTTACTTTGCGAAAAATAAACAAAGAAAATATAAATGCCTCAAAAGATTGGAAAGTAAAAACTCTACAAATCGTGCTTTTTAGATGAAAAATAGAGTCACCCCTCGCGGAGCGTCGGCCATTCCGTGGACACGCAGTTCGAAACAAAAATTTCCTGTAGATCTAACGCGCACTATTACGCGTCACATTTTTTTAAACAAAATTATTTTAAAAAAGACAGAAAATTTTTTTTTTGGGCGGATATCAAGAAAACTGGAGGGGGTAAAAAAAAACTAAAAATAGGCGAAAAATGGCGCCTCTAACTCTTATTTGAACGTGATACTCGATTTTTGAATTTCATTCAAACTGTACAAACAGTCGCAGAAACATCGCGTTCGGTAAAAAAAGCCCAAAAAAGGTTTTTTTTTGTCACGCCTAGAATTTTTCCCTTTAATTTGTCTCTTTCTCGCGGCGCAATTAAAGGGCAAAATTCTAACATAAAAAAGAAAGAAGGCCGGATTTTGCACCTCTTGCACCATTCATATTTTCGATTTTTTTCTTAAACATCATGTTTAATAACAAATGAAAAAATTGCAAATGAAAGAGTCTAAAAATTAAATTTCGTTTTTGAGAAGAGCCAAGCATTGGGGGGGAAGGGAAGAGGTCCCGAAAAAATAAAAATCAGGTTATAAAGAGGGTTTCGGAAAAAGTTTTCATTTTCAGGATCGGATGAAAACTCGCTAAGTTATTAGCGTTACAAAGTATTTTTTTTGGATTCAAATGAAAAAAGCTGAAATTACGAGAGACATTCTGCGACGAATGTATTTCTGGTAGACTTGAAGTTTTTCGAATCGAGATCTCAGTCGACGAGTATTTTTCGCGAAAAATGAAAACAATCACAATAACCGTGCACACTGATAATGTTGTCAAAATGCATTGTCATCGACGTCTAGTCGACGCGCGAAAATTCAGTTCGATTGCATGACGGTTTCACTTCCAAGACTTCCAAGGCGAAACTAATATTAGGTCCTTACATATGAAATTGGCGTTTAGTATGGGAGGAACATAAAGCCGATTTTTTTTTATTATAATATATTTATTTAATCAAAGTATGTACCATTGCTATCTATGCACTTTTGCCATCTCATAAGTAGTTCATCGATCCCTTTACTAAAAAAACCATTCGGACGGGAATCAATAAAATCTTTGAAAGCGGTTTGGACTGCCCCATCGAAGTTGAATTTTTTCCTTTGCAAGAAGTTATCCAAATTTCGAAAAAAATGGTAATCTGTTGGGGCAAGGTCCGGAGAGTACGGTGGATGTCTTAGACATTCCAATTGAAGCTCCTCTAATTTGGTAGCCGTCTGTTGTGCAGTGTGTGGTCTAGCGTTATCATGAAGCAGCAGTGGCCTAGAGCGATTAACCAGCCTCGGTTGTTTAGCAGCTAGCTTTTCCATCATGGTTTGCAGTTGCTGACAATAGACATCTGCCGTAATCGTCTGGCCAGATTTAAGAAAGCTGTAGTGAACGACACCAGCACTAGTCCACCAAACGCTCACAAGTAACTTTTTTGGAGTCAATTTTCGCTTGGGGCATGGTTTGGCTGGTTCGGCAGGGTTCAGCCATTGCGATGAGCGCTTCCGATTATCGTACAGGATCCACTTTTCATCACAGGTAATGATTCGATTTAAAATCCCTTCATTATTGTGCCGGTTGAGTAATGCAACGCAGCAGTCAACGCGCGTTTGTTGATTTGCTTCACTCAATTCGTGAGGTACCCACCTTTCAAGCTTTTTCACCTTACCAATTTGCTTCAAGTGGATTAAAACAGTTTTATCACTAACACCGCAGCCTGCAGCTAACTCGGATGTGGTTTGCGATGGATCCGCTTCCACAATAGCCTTCAATTCTTCATTATCAACTTTGGTCTCCGGCCGTCCACGGGGCTTGTTCTGCAGGTCGAAATTTCCAGAACGAAAACGTTGGAACCAAAAACGCACTGTGTTTTCTTTTGCGGCACCGTCGCCATACACATCATTAATCCTTCGAGCCGTTTCTGCAGCACTGGTGCCACGGTGGAACTCGTATTCGTAAATAACGCGATATTTCAAGTTTTTCATTTTGTAAACTGAGTGACGCAAAGAAAAAAACAATTGAGGAAAAAACAAATGAATTATAATTTTCAAAACACAAATACATGAGTAAATAGCTGTATAAATTTGGATTTGGAATTCATAACCAAAGAGAAGATATTTGAAATCAAATTTGCCAGTACGGCAAAACGCCAATTTCATATGTAAGGACCTAATATATAAATGGCTAATAATTACCACCCTCAATATTGTTCTACATATCACGTATGGAGTCTGTACATTTTGCATACTTATTATTAAAATAATTTAGATTGTAAAAGTTATGACATTCCTGTTATTGATACTTATTTATGAGTTATTTTTAAAGCTTTCTATAACTATGGAAGTGAAGGTATAGGTGTATAGGAGATAAATATAGAAGTCTCATAACGACGAAGCAATTTTTAATGGAAAATATGAATGAAATTCTTTATAGGGTGGCTTAAAAAACGTTGGAATTTAAAAAAAGATTCATTATTTGTTTGAGATTTGTTAAGAAAAAAATTGGTAAGCGATTTGTTAAAAAAAAAGTTAAATTGAATAATGAAAGTCTTATTTATTTAATTCTTTGTTATTTAGACATGTTATTAAATATGTAAGAATATACGAAGGAATCTAATACATATTTTATTTTTTATTTTAATTAAAAACTTTTTAAACACTTTATAAGCCGACAGATCAAATTACTGAAGTACATACTTCATCAAAACATCCAAGCTTGAATAAATCACATAGATTTATTGTGATCTCACCGGGAATTGAACCCGGAACCCTTGGTGTGAGAAACCAGTAATGCCCACTGTGCTGCGAGGGCCGTTATTGCAGCGATGTTGTAGTATTTCTGCAGCATAAAAACTCTTTTCGGATAAACAATATAGTGAGAAAACTGTTACACAATAAATTTTTAAATTTATCTGTATTATAGGCATAAGTAAACTGAATGTTTAAAAAAAATAACCCACAAAAACCAAGATTTTATTATATTCCCTTTCTTTGTAAAATATAACAACAATTAAAGACGAATTAAAACATATAACATAACACTTAACTTACAGTAATTAAATATATTTCGATTAAATTCTAAAAATATTTGTCAGTCAATTTAGATTTTCGACATTCGAAGTGAAGTACCTATTATGTATAGCGACGGAGTAATTCAAATTTAGAAAATATTCCGCGACGTTATCGGGCTGCCGTTGCCAGTTTAACAAACTTTTCTAATGATTCCAAATTGAAAAAAACAATAAAATTTCTAATATTTCAAATTATACTATAATTATTAATTTTTTTAACTAAAATTTGATAGATCTTCTTGATTATTGCCATGAGTCTACTTGCCATGTTTCAGCTCGATTGGATCACGGAAAAAGGGTTAAAAATCGATCCAAAGTTTTTTCACCCGGCAAGCCGGCAAGCAAGCAAGCAAGCAGACGCCACGAGTTAAAAGAAAGGAAGTAATAATTAAAGATAATATGGGGCTGTATGCGTGTGGCAGACGAGCATTCTACCAATCATAAACAAAGTGCCCATGCTTATTTCAATTTTAACGTAAAATACGGATTTTCTTAAATCATTGAACAATTTATAAGATTTTTGTAAATATAACTAAATATATGTAATAATAATAATTTATGAACTCTTTCTACGTAATATGTCGTAACCAACACATACGACATTTTTAGATTTTAGACATTTACTTGCAAAAACATTTTTACTTCAAGTAAAATTATTTTGTATTCTGTTAGTGGTTTATCGTATATGAAATTTATATTTGTATGTGCAACATTACAATATAGACGTAAAATTTATATCGTTGCAGTGAAAATTTATATCGTTTAATTATCTAAATAAACTAATCGTTACGCCATTTTTCCGCAGCATAGACGGCAGAATGCCTGTCTTGATTATAGCACATTTGCCTTGTCCACTTTCATACATCTTCTCGTGCATGCTTTTTGGTTGTTTTAACAAGGTCATTCTCTAATTGTGTTCTCCTCGATAATTATTGACATTTTCAAGAGACGATACTTATTACGAAAGAGTTGTTGATGTGTACGAAGTCACCGCCTTACAGCACATGAATAATGCAAATAATGACTTCCGCGATGCAAATAAATGCAAATTACGACATAAGTGATGTATTTTATAAACTGTGTACGAGAGATGATCAAGAAATTCAAGGAACGAGAGGGAAGAAGGGAAAAATAATAGAATTTATTGTTTTTTCTTTTAAATTTATTCACATTTATGCTTAATGGGTTTTTAAATATTTTTCCTGTCTCAAAACGGAGTAAAATTGCAACATAACTTCGTTGTTCGTGTAGTTCTTCATTTAAAGGTATTTTTTCGTAATTGAAAATAAATAGTGTAACGTTACCACATCTACATTAAAGAAAAACATATATTAGGTCCTTACATATGAAATTGGCGTTTTGCCGTACTGGCAAATTTGATCTCAAATATCTTCTCTTTGGTTACGAATTCCAAATCCAAATTTATACAGCTATTTACTCATGTATTTGTGTTTTGAAAATTATAATTTATTTGTTTTTTCCTCAATTGTTTTTTTCTTTGCGTCACTCAGTTTACAAAATGAAAAACTTGAAATATCGCGTTATTTACGAGTACGAGTTCCACCGTGGCACCAGTGCTGCAGAAACGGCTCGAAGGATTAATGATGTGTATGGCGACGGTGCCGCAAAAGAAAACACAGTTCGTTTTTGGTTCCAACGTTTTCGTTCTGGAAATTTCGACCTGCAGAACAAGCCCCGTGGACGGCCGGAGACCAAAGTTGATAATGAAGATTGAAGGCTATTATGGAAGCGGATCCATCGCAAACCACATCCGAGTTAGCTGCAGGCTGCGGTGTTAGTGATAAAACTGTTTTAATCCACTTGAAGCAAATTGGTAAGGTGAAAAAGCTTGAAAGGTGGGTACCTCACGAATTGAGTGAAGCAAATCAACAAACGCGCGTTGACTGCTGCATTGTATTACTCAACCGGCACAATAATGAAGGGATTTTAAATCGAATCATTACCTGTGATGAAAAGTAGATCCTGTACGATAATCGGAAGCGCTCATCGCAATGGCTGAACCCTGCCGAACCAGCCAAACCATGCCCCAAGCGAAAATTGACTCCAAAAAAGTAACTTGTGAGCGTTTGGTGGACTAGTGCTGGTGTCGTTCACTACAGCTTTCTTAAATCTGGCCAGACGATTACGGCAGATGTCTCTTGTCAGCAACTGCAAACCGTGATGGAAAAGCTAGCTGCTAAACAACCGAGGCTGGTTAATCGCTCTAGGCCACTGCTACTTCATGATAACGCTAGACCACACACTACGCAACAGACGGCTACCAAATTAGAGGAGCTTCAATTGGAATGTCTATGACACCCACCGTACTCTCCGGACCTTGCCCCAACAGATTACCATTTTTTTCGAAATTTGGATAACTTCTTGCAAAGGAAAAAATTCAACTCCGATGGGGCAGTCCAAACCGCCTTCAAAGATTTTATTGATTCCCGTCCGAATGGTTTTTTTAGTAAAGGGTCGATGAACTACCTATGAGGTGGCAAAAGTGCATAGCAATGGTACATACTTTGATTAAATAAATATATTATAATAAAGAAAAATCGGCTTTATGTTCCTCCCATACTAAACGCCAATTTCATATGTAAGGACCTCATATATACCCGAAATAATATTTGAACACTAATATCAATAAATTATCTTTCCAATAAAGCCAACACGATTTGTATGTATTTTATTTAATTTTATATTTCTGTGCCTCTAAAAAAAGCACTCTATACTCTAAAAAACACCCTTTTGTCCACTATGTTTTCCTATTCCTCCGATGACTCATTAATTCCGCGAAACCTCCATAGTTTTGTTGTTCAAATATTGAAAACATTTATTTGATCTACATTGTAACTGTATCTGCTATTGACATTTCATATCAGTGTGGAAAATATTTTCAAAGCCTATAATATTTGAATTTTAATTTTGGAAATTTTGGAAGCTAGTGAAACTTGGCTAGCGGGATACGATCACGTTGAACTGAAGAAAGAGAAGTTTTTCCTATTAATGGCGATGGGGATATGGAATAATAACATTCACAAATTTCCATGGAAGCCTGGTGGGTATAATCATATACAGCAATTTACTATTTGTCCTGCTAGAGCAAATAGTAATTTTATTTAATCTATGACTATCGATTAGGCGCGTGAAAGGCAGAATATTATAATATACTAAAAAGTGAACAATGTGATAATAATTGTAATAGAAATATTCAGTAATGGATGCACTCTTTCATATAATTTACCGGGTGGAATTCTACCATGGATCCGGGACCCTCGAGTACAGTCGTAGTTGGAGGCAGTACTGTATGCAGAAAAGTAACTGGAATTTCATTTGCAAGGCAATTTATAGCCTTCTCGCGGCGGCGCAACATCGTAGTGATATGCCTCCCATTTTTATTTATGTTAATTGGATATTTATTTATTTTTATTTTAATTACACCGGTCGGTGCTAAATAATTTCGTGACAACGTATATAAATAATGTTTTACAATTTTGTAATATACCATTCATATATTACAAAATTAAAGAAATGTTTTGGAAATTAGTATTAAAAGACGTAGGTAGGTCTTTGAATGTAGAAAAAGTGTACCAGTTGGCGCTTTTTTACGTTATTTGACGTCAGAGAATTGCCTAAATTTAAATTAAATTTTCTTCTAATAATATGTATGAAAACAGTTACGTAGGGTTTTATTGGAGGCCGATACTGTGATGGTAAAATATTAAGTGTCTATCAGAATTTATAAGTTTGTCCATAATTAATGACTGCGACATCAGTGTATACCAATATTATATATACTTGCCGCATTAAATATTGATATGTGGAAATGCTCATATGACTGAAACATGTATGGGGTAGGTAGGTACCCCTCTGTACCCTGGCACTATATCTACCTATATCCGATTAGTAGGCTCGGGCCATGAACGGAAAGGCATATCTTAAAGTTCAGGGTTTGGGATTTTTTCAGTCCCGGAATTACTGTGGTGGCAATTTTTTTTACCGGGATATCGATCAAGCTTTCACTTAAATCAGCTCACACAGGTCATAAGCCCTGGGCTACCCTATAAAGACTTCCATAAATTATACCTTTCCCATTTAAATAGCTTCATTCCTATGAGACTCCTGAAATTTATCTAAATGAATATATATTGAATTAATCGAAGTATTGATGTCGAGTACTTTTGCGATTTTAATGGAAGTTCACTGATTTGTTTGCTATAGAAATCCTGGGGGCGACAATCGAAGAATGCATCATTCATCGCCTCACAGGAGTTGAAATTTTTCACTTCTTCGAAAAAATGGAAATAAAAAAAAATGGGTTGTCATGGAGAAGTTGTGGACTAGAGCAATTGACACGTCTCGGTTGTTTGATAGTCAACTTGCCATAATTGTTTTCAATTCTTGACAGTACACCAGTACAGTTATTGTTTTGTTAGATCTCAAGAAGCAGTAATAAATAATGCCGGCACAGATCCACATGTTTGTCCGAGTGTCGAATAATAAATATAGCGTCATCTCTTTCTATCATAATTTTTCACTCTAGCAATTATCGCGGGATATATGAAGAACTCTCATGTCACTTGATGTAGCATTTAGATTACATGTCACACATGTCTTGAAAGAACACGATCAAAACATGGAGTACCATGAATTTCAAACTTGTAATATTAATAACCAGCCTTAATAGCAAATTCAATATTATAAATTACCAGGTCCTTTTTGGAAATAAGTTGATAAATTTTGTTGTTAAGTTTCGTTGTACCCTGATGAAGGAACGTTGGCTCTGAAACATGTGTATAATTTAATAAATTAGAGGTTTGTATAATGTTTTTCCTTGTTAATTATTTAATAAATAATTATTGTCTCTAAAATACCATACCTACATATATAACTTTATAGGTAAATATTAAAAGACGTAGGTCTTTGAAAGAGTTATTTTGAACCAGTTGGCGCTTTTGTTACGTCAGAGAATTGCCTAAATTTAAATTAAATTTTCTTCTAATATATGTACCTTTGGCTATCTGACAAGGTGGTCATCAACATATACTCAATCACATCAACACATTCTCATCAAAATCAGTTTAGTTTTCTTGGTATTAAATTCTTGAATAATCTCACCCAAACCACCAGAAAAAACAGATCAGAAAAAAATCAAAATTAATTAATCAATTAGAAAGACATACAGAAAAATCAAATCCACGAAAAAATATATGACTGCTACCGGGATTCGAACCACTGATCTCCTCCTTTCCGGGGCGTTATATAATTACGCTATAGGGGCCTTGTATATTTCCGTAAATATATCGACCATATTATCTGTAAGTCTCATTTTTATTAAATTTTTTAATTTAAATTTTTTTTATTTCTTAAAGTTAGTTAATATTACAATTTGTATATTAACTAGTATTTAACACTTTACATTATTAAAGCTATTACTAATATACTATCCATAATAACCTACATATTTACATTTACATCTAATTTAATCTATGGTACAATCTATTATATAATATATATCTATCTTATATATATATATTTATTTTATTTTTATTTTTATTTAAAATGTAATGGAAACCTGAGAGGTTTATGGGTAACATTTTTACATGATTCAATATAAGAAATAATAATAATATAATTTAGATACAAAGTCGTTTTTTTATAGTTGGTGAGTCAATTACTTTCTATTTGAAAGGTCCATTTGAGATGTCTGTCAATGTTGAGTCCTAAGTATTTAGTATTTTCTAGTTCAGTAAGTGTTTCATTATGTATTTTTATGTTCATTTTATGCGTTTTCCGTTTGGCTTCAAAGTTAATGTAGTTACATTTTTGAGCGTTTAAGGTTAGAATATTTCTTTTTGTCCATTCAGTTAATATATCTTTGTCTTTTTTGATTTGTTTTGTGGTTTCTATGTCATTATTGTTTTCGTAAAGTATTCCGAGGTCGTCCACATAGAGTATTATTTTGCCTCTAATATTTAGCTGGTCCAGGTCATTTATGTATATCATATAGAGTAATGGTCCTAGGATTGATCCCTGTGGGACACCATAGCTGACATTCATATATGTACGTGTAGTGTGGTGTATTGCTTTCTGTCTTTTAGGTAGATGTCGAAAATGTTTAGGACGTTGCAGTGATTCCGATTTTTGATAATTTGTTGACTAGGGTAGTCAGAAGTACCGTGTCAAATGCTTTTTTAAAATCGAAAAAGAGTCCGGTCACGTTTTTCCCTTCATAAATTTTTGTCTGTAAGTAATTTAATAAGTTTATCATGGCTGTTGTAGTTTCCTTTTTTTCTTGAAAGCCGTGCTGTGTTTTCGTCAATATATTGAGTTTATTCAAGTGTTCGAGTAGTCTTTTGTGTATTGCTTTTTCAAATATTTTACTAAATACAGTGAGGTTTGCTATGGATCTGTAGTTGCTGGCTTCGTCTTTTTTGCCACTCTTGTGTATTGGGGTTATTCTGACTATTTTCAGCTCATTGGTGAAAATTCCGAGTTTTATGTGTCTATTTATGAGTCTTGTGATGGTGGGTATTACTGTGTCTTGTATGATTTTGAGTGTTGATGTTTTGATCTTGTCATATCCGGGGGAAGCATTGCTTTTGAGATTTTTTATTATTAGCTTGATTTCTCTGTCTGTGGTTTGTCTGAGGTACATTGCGGCTTTTGTTTTTGGGTCTTGTGGTGGTGTTGCTTTTTTCGGTTCATTGATTTGTGTTGCTAGGTTTTCTCCGAATGTAGAGAAGAAAGTGTTTATGGTTTTCACTATTTCTTGCGGATCTTCTGTGATAGTTCCATCTTCTTTCTTTATTCTTTTTATGTTGTTTTTTTAATGTCTGAGTGGGATACAATGCTATTGACGAGTTTCCAGAGTTTTTTGCTGTTACCCTCAGCGTCGTTTAGTTGCGCACTATAATGATCTTTTTTTGCTTTTTTTATGGATGTTTTCACGTCTTTTTGGCAGTAGTTATAATATTTTATAGGTTAAGTTTAAGTTCGGTCCTATGCATATATAACATTACGTTATGTGTCTAGTAGGTATTTTTAAATAAGCTAAGCGTCCTCTGTATATCAATGAAAAATGCGTGTCAAGGGAGGGGAGCGGGAAATTTTAAACACACTACGAGTCATTTAAATATTTACACAATTTTATTTAATTAAAACACAAAAATCTTACTCAACTAGAATAATTATCACTAAACTAAAACTAGCTTAAACGCAAGCAGTCCGAATTTACATCAGTTATCGTGTCTTTATCACACTTCACAGCAAAAACAATTGTTCTCTTTTTGCGGCCCTCATAGCCGCGGTCGCGATTGCCGCGGGTGGCTTCCTCTACCACGCTGCTTCGCGTGGTCGCGGCCGAGCGCTGGAGGCTTTTCCAAGCCGCTCTTGCTTGCGCATCCGATCGCACAATCCACAGGCGGCTGGGGACATCTGGTCGCGGCTGGATCCGCATCAATTAGAGGATCTGGCCTCCCTCGGGAACCTCTCGCTGTGGGAATTGGTCACCACCGAGGCTCGGCGACCGTCGCTTCTCCGCCGCGTCCTCTACGCTCCGGGCGTCGCGACAGGCGTCAGAAATATCGCGGCCACGCAAACAGGTGGCGTCTTGAGGCGGGAGATTCACCCCCGTGGAAACGATCGACACACACGCGCCGAGAGATTGGGACGGACAGCCCCGGGCGCGGCCTGCACCCGCTGTATATTCTCGCTGCCCGGGGAGCTACTCCCGCGCACTCTCCTTCCCCTCCCCTGCTCAGCATTAGGGGCGTGCGAAGACTTGGCGCGTAATTTTTTACACCACCGTAGATAATCTTACTGCTTGAGTTATTATATCTAATATTAAATACAAGATAATATTTACGCTATAACAAAATCTTATTCTACAATAATCATCTAATTATATATCTAGCTTAATCTACGGCCTACAATCAGATTATTAAGTAACGCGGCAAAATCAGGAATGCATTGTTTACGCGTATCTGTTTTAGCCGGTTCAGAAAAAAGTCGGGCACATGTATGCCCTCAAACTTAAGGGCGTAATTTCTAGAACAACGCGATTTCGGATCGGCACAAATAACCGCGGTTACGTCACCTTTATATAATATTAACTCGTGGCGTCTGCTCGCTTGACGAAAAATTTTGGATCGATTTTTAACCCTTTTCCTGTAAACCAATCGAGCTAAAACTTTGCAAGCATACTCGTGGCGACGATCAAAAAGATCTATCAAATATTCGTCAAAAAAAATTAATACATTTTTGTATTTTTCAAATTTTTAGTGATTTTTTCATACAACTAAGTTGTATGAAAATATTTCAACGCGTCTGGTAGACACGGAACCTGATTATAGTATAATTTTGGATTTTTGGAAATTTTTTATCACTCCCTTTCGTAGTGTCGCTCGACCGAAGCCCAACGCGTAGGTTAAGCGCCAAACCAGTTTCCACTAGTAAATGAGAAAAGGAGTATAATAAAAACTTGGTTTTTATGGGTTAGTTTTTTTTTTCTGATCTTATATTCAAGAACACATTCTTATTGTGAACATGCAATTTTTTCAGAACAAAGTTCTGTGAAATTTAAAACCAAATTAATTAACTAACCCAACCTACATTTAGTTAATCAGGATTTACAAGGAAATGGTGAAATACCCCCTTAGTCAAATAAATTGTTACTATATTTGAAAAGTTAAAAATATTAATTTTTATAAAAGGTACAAAAAGAAATAATTACTTAAAAAAACGGTTCATTTATTAAATAATCGTAAATATATTTAATGTTAATTTTGATGAGATGTTGTTATATATATGTAGACGTATTGAAGATATAAAAATTACTTATTTAGGACGATAATCAATGAATTAATGGTAAAGTATTTAGTCAAATGAATTAAATGAAATTAATTCTTGAAAGAACCTTACAATATAACTTTCACCGTTTCAAAGACAATTGAGTTAACTTTGTTATAAAGTTTCGAGTTTTCTAACTGTTTTCATCGCTGGTCCAGGTGCGGCGGATGTTAAAATCCTTCAAACCACCTGATTGCTTAAAAGATTCAACATTTTACTGTATTGATTTATTTATCTCAAATAAAAATATATATTATAAAAAACCGGTAAATATTTTATAAAAAGAGATAAAGAAAATATCAATATGGTGTGTTTTAATTTTTGATTGAATTGCCGTATTATTCTTCTGTGCGTAGTTTTCAGGGATATTCTGCCGTATATACCCGACCTCTCTGGCTGACGTTTCATATACCAATACATCATCAGGGCTGATGTGATGAGTTTGTGTTGATTTCCAACCTATCAGTCAGCCAAAGCTCCGATAAGTTCAGCACAAACTCCAAGGTTAAGGACCGCATAAGACCAACGAAGGATCAAGATCCTCTTGAGACTGATGGTGTTTATGGCTCGACTGCCAAGATTGCGATAAGTGATTAAACAAAAAAATTCTGAATCTTTATTTGCAAACTAACTGCGGCGTTAGTTTACGTTGTCGTCCAAGAATTTCTAAGCTTACGTCTCCAGTACCATATTTCAAAGGCGTCAGTGTTCAAATTTATTTCAGAAAATAAAAAAATAATCGTTATTTGGCCTGAATGGCACCTTGCTAAAAACCGCTCACGCACAGGTCTTTTAAAAGTCAAAAACCGTTGCCTATTAAGACTATTATGGAAACAACGAATGGTGATGTAGGCTTTGCTCAGACCTCTAAACTCACTGACCTCTCAAGTGAAATCTTGGAAGCACTCGTAGTTAAGTATTAAATTTATAGCATATCGACAGCCCATACATAAACTGTCGAATCTGCTAAAAATATTTTTTTTTATAAAAAAATATCTCAATAAACTCTATAATGTTAAAAACAATAATTTTCAAACAAAAATAAAAATAAAATCGAATTTTTGCAGATTCGACAGTATACATAGGGACCGTTGATACTATAACAATGGCGAGTTTTCAACCACACAATTCAAATAGACATCCAGAATTCATATTACGATAATCACACTAGCTCGATGATAACGAGAGTAAGAAATGGATGGGACAAAGTAAAATTGCACAAGTTAACTTTTGAATATAATGATGGTGTGTAATGATTTAATACGTGTGCATGACTGATTTTACAGTCTAGTTGACTGCACTTAGAATAAGGAACTGAATATTTCAGAATTATGAATGGGGTTGGATAGTGAAGTACTGACCGTCGATATGTTCCTACTGTATAATACGTACATATGTTATATTATCGTGGTGGCAGATCAGTATATTGTATCCCTAGATCCATATATATGTATATCTTGGACGTAAGATAAAATTAAAGAAGGAAAACCAGATAGCAGAAATACCCAGAAGAATTGGACCAGGTTGGGCGGTCTTTGGGAAACTTAATCTTATCCTTAAAAATAAAAATATTCCCATAAATTAAAAAAAAAAAGCGTTTAAAACATGCATACGTGTGTCTGGAAACTATCAAGTGCTAACTGCGAGGGCTGTACTTATGTACAGTTTATACTAAGATGTATACAGCGATCTATGGAGAGACAAATGCTAGGTGTAAGTCTGAGAGATAGAATCAGAAATCAGACGTTGGATAAAAGTTGTCGATGTGGTAGATCGTATTGTCAAGTTAAAATGACAAATGGTGGGTCATGTTACAAGATAGGGAATAGACAGATGGGCACCCAGAGTTCTGTAATAGTGATCATGGGACATGAAAAGAGGAAAAGGCCGCCCTCAGAAAAGGTGGGCCTAAGATATGATACTATCATGGATAGTGGGTGGATTAAAAAAGCCTAAAGAAGAGAAGACTGGAGAACTTTAGAAGAGGTCTGCATCCAGCGGTGGAGGGATGGCTTAGGAAGAAGATGAATCAGTGGTTTAGATATTGAAGGAACATCGCTTTATATGAACCATAATCTGAAATCTTATTAACATAAAAATATTGTATTCATGACCGTTCAGAATCTTCTGGTTTCATTAGAATACTTCAATCAATCAGTTTTAATGATAGAACCTGCAATGGAATCCGAATCATTGACCAGAAAGGTCGTAAAAACAAGGCATTATGCCCCAGAAAACACAAACCTATGTATTGATCTTCTTCACTTTTTCACACTTATTCTCCGGTAATCAACGATAGAGGAGTTGATCCAAACACGTCCTCCAATTTATGGTCCAGGGTATTTTTTCCATTCTCGAAATTTATTTTACTATTATAATTTATAGAATTAAACATTTTTACACCCTTTATTTATTATTCAAAAAATTCAACTGTTTCAAAGCCAATGGCTTCTTCGTTTGATTTGATGTTGTAAATTTGTTTCCTAGTGTTCCAATTGAAGAAAGTAAAATTATAATAAATAAATTATGAAATTCTTAAAATATTTGTAAAGATTTATCTCATGATTTGAATAGACTTTTTAATAATCAAATTAATTAGTCAATTAGAAAGGCATATAGAAAAATCTAAATCACGAAAAAATATTTGGCTACTACCGGGATTCGAACTCGGGTCACCTCCTTTCCGGGGACGGTGCTCTGACCACTAAGCTATAGCAACCTTGTACATTTCCGTGAATATATCGACCTTATACGTAATTCTCATTAATTGATTAATTTTTATTTTTGTCCATAGAGCAATCCACTTATTTTTTCAGAGCACCTTCCCCGGAAAGGAGGTGACCCGAGTTCGAATCCCGGTAGTAGCCGACTATTTTTTCATGAATTAGATTTTTCTGTATGTCTTTCTAATTGATTTATTAATTTGGTTATTAAAAATATATCACAGAGCTTTGTTCTGAAAAATTACAACTTCACAAATACGAATGTGTTCTTGAATATAGGCTTTTTTACGTTGTTTTAAATCAAAATTATTTTCAATTTGATAATACTATTTTTAAACAAAAAGAGTTCTAGTATATGGGTTCTGGTTGGGTATTGGGTTTTAGTATAGTTCTTTAGTGACTGATATATTTTTATCAAAAATGGTTTATTATCACTAAAGGACTTAAAATTAACAAAAAAGAAATATTTATATACCTTATATGATAGTAGTATCGATGTACTTACGGATAAAGGAAGAAAACCATTTTTTTTTAGTTTTATCCTTTCATGTACGAATGATGAATTTATATATTCTGTATAAGCGGGCCATGTACAAAGTTTGCTTATACAAAATAAAATTTCTTCTTAATCTTAATAGTTATATTAAAAAATATTTTGATCTTAATATTGTTAAAAAATGTACAAAAACCAATGATTAAGCCTCGTTTCTGTGACATCTTAATTATATAACATAATAGCCCACGATTGAAATTAGCGATTCGTGTACACAGGATTTCACAGAATATAAGCAGTTGCACATAATCAGGACATAGACCTATCATACCGTTAAAAAATCACACCATCGATAGTATACTTTTTTCACAGCACTCCTTTGAATGTTAAACATTTTTTGACAGGCGATATTTCCCCCCCATTCTCTTAACCCTTCCCCTCTCCAGACATATTTTCGATGCAAATCTGTACCGTTTGACCGATCGGACTCAAAATTTGGAAACTTATTCTTTAGGACTCGGCGGGTAACATAGGCGATATTTTTCCCTCTATTCTCATACCCTTTCCCCTCCCCCTGACATATTTTCGATGCAAATCTGTACCGTTTGACCGATCGGACTCAAAATTTGGAAACTTATTCTTTAGGACTCTGCGAGTAACATTGGCGATATTTCCTCTTTATTCTTTTAACCCTTCCCCTCCGCTGATATATTTTCGATGCAAATCTGTACCGTTTGACCGATCGGACTAAAAATTTGGAAATTTATTCTTTAGGACTCGGCGGGTAATATATGCGATATTTCCCCCCTATTTTTTAACCCTTCCCTTCCCTGATATATTTTATAGGTAAATCTGTACCTTTCGGCCGATCAGACCTGTAAAATTTGGAAACTTATTCTTTAGGACTCGCGGGTAATATAGGCGATATTTCCCCCCTATTATTTAACCCTTCCCCTCCTTTGACATATTTTCATGCAAATTTGTACCGTTTGACCGATCGGACTCAAAATTTGGAAACTTTTTCTTTAGGACTCGGCGAGTAACATTGGCTCTATTTCCTCCCTATTCTTTTAACCCTTCCCCTCCGCTGATATATTTTCGATGCAAATTTGTACCGTTTGACCGATCGGACTAAAAATTTGGAAATTTATTCTTAAGGACTCGGCGGGTATTATAAGCGACATTTCCCCCCTATTTTTTAACCCTTCCCCTCCACTAATATATT
This sequence comes from Agrypnia vestita, assembly GCA_016648135.1. Lineage (NCBI taxonomy): Eukaryota > Metazoa > Arthropoda > Insecta > Trichoptera > Phryganeidae > Agrypnia > Agrypnia vestita. The sequence continues at coordinate 41,280 of JADDOH010004530.1, forward strand.
TTCGATGCAAATCAATACCGTTCGACCGTTCGGACTCCAAATTTGGAAACTTATTCTTTAGGACTGGGCAGGTAACATAGGCTATATTTCCTACCACCCCTTTTACCTTTTCTCCTCCTCCTGATATATTGTCGATGCAAATCTATACCGTAAGAATCAAACCTTTGTTTCCCCCCACAAATTTATTTTCAACTCAATCCTTAACCCGTGAAACGCCGGATGCGAACAGCTAGTCTTCTATAAAATACTAGACTCACATGAAAATAACATACTCGAACATTAAAAATTCGTTCACTTTAGTACAAATCAAATAAAGGGATAAAAATGTTGAAAAAAAAATTAGGTCCTTACATATGAAATTGGCGTTTTTCCGTACTGGCAAATTTGATCTCAAATATGTTCTCTTTGGTTAGGAATTCCAAATCCAAATTTATACAGCTATTTACTCATGTATTTGTGTTTTCAAAATTATAATTCATTTGTTTTTTTCTTTGCGTCACTCAGTTTACAAAATGAAAAACTTGAAATATCGCGTTATTTAGGATTGATTTACGAGTTCCACCGTGGCACCAGTGCTGCAGAAACGGCTCGAAGGATTAATGATGTGTATGGCGACGGTGCCGCAAAAGAAAACTCAGTGCGTTTTTGGTTCCAAACGTTTTCGTTCTGGAAATTTCGACCTGCAGAACAAGCCCCGTGGACGGCCGGAGACCAAAGTTGATAATGAAGAATTGAAGGCTATTGTGGAAGCGGATCCATCGCAAACCACATCCGAGTTAGCTGCAGGCTGCGGTGTTAGTGATAAAACTGTTTTAATCCACTTGAAGCAAATTGGTAAGGTGAAAAAGCTTGAAAGGTGGGTACCTCACGAATTGAGTGAAGCAAATCAACAAACGCGCGTTAACTGCTGCGTTGCATTACTCAACCGGCACAATAATGAAGGGATTTTAAATCGAATCATTACCTGTGATGAAAAGTGGATCCTGTACGATAATCGGAAGTGCTCATCGCAATGGCTGAACCCTGCCGAACCAGCCAAACCATGCCCCAAGCGAAAATTGACTCCAAAAAAGTTACTTGTGAGCGTTTGGTGGACTAGTGCTGGTGTCGTTCACTAGAGCTTTCTTAAATCTGTCCAGACGATTACGGCAGATGTCTATTATCAGCAACTGCAAACCATGATGGAAAAGCTAGCTGCTAAACAACCGAGGCTGGTTAATCACTCTAGGCCACTGCTGCTTCATGATAACGCTAGACCACACACTGCACAACAGACGGCTACCAAATTAGAGGAGCTTCAATTGGAATGTCTAAGACATCCACCGTACTCTCCGGACCTTGCCCCAATAGATTACCATTTTTTTCGAAATTTGGATAACTTCTTTCTTCTTTTTAGTAAAGGGATCGATGAACTACCTATGAGATGGCAAATGCGCATAGATAGCAATGGTACATACTTTGATTAAATAAATATATTATAATAAAAAAAATCGGCTTTATGTTCCTCCCATACCAAACGCCAATTTCATATGTAAGGACCTAATATATGCAAAATTTAAATAAATTGACATGACTGTATTGAAGCGAATTAATTATTAATATTCAAAATATTCTACAAATTCTGAAGTCGTTTATCTCTGCAACTATTAATATGAGGACATAGAAGTTTGAACATTTATTACTCAAAATTTAAGCTAGAACCTATCTATAAAGTACAGTGGACTAGCTCTATTACACCCTCTATAATGTTTATGAATTGGGCAATTTCTTTTTTTTTCAATACATATGGGAATTCGTAAGGTATATTTCATAATTGAGTATTGATTGAGTTATTACAATTAACTTTCCTTATTTATTTTTTATTTTAATTTACTTTCACTATTGCTTTTGTATTCTATAATATAAACTGTTTTTATTATGCAAATTTTATATTTGTATCCTCAATTAATTGATTAATCTTATAGTTATGCAGTATTTTGTTTTATATCTTTATTATTTGTTCTCAATATATTGTTCAGCTGCTCAGCTCGGCACAGGTTCTTCCTAGTGAGATGAGTGATTCTATGCAAATCTGTACCGTTTGACCGACCGGACTCAAAAAATTTGTAAACTTATTCTTAAGTACTCGGCGGATAATATATGCGACATTTCCCCTCCCCCCCATTTTTCTACCCCTTCCCCTCCCTGATATATTTTCTAGGTAAATCTGTACCTTTCGGCCGATCGGACCTCATAATTTGGAAACTTATTCGTTAGGACTCGGCGGGTAACATATGCGACATTTCCCCACTATTCTTTTAAGCCTTTCCCTCCGCTAATATACTTTCAATGCAAATCTATACCATTCGAATAGAAACTTTGTTTACCCTCACAAATTTATTTTAAAATTAATCGTTAACCCGTGCAACGCCGGGTTAGGACAGCTAGTTAGTAATAAAAATCTAACGAGGAGAGATGATCAATTTTGAATCATGTTCTAGATTTTCGAAAGCTTTATTTCATATTGGGTACAGGGGAGATTGACTATGAGATAAAGTTATAGAAATATATATCAATTATCTGAAGTAAGGCCAGAATCATAACTGAGTAATATTTTGGTATTTATTTATTTATCAACGGAGAACTAACAGTACAAATAAAAATCAGATTACTCATAAATATTAAATAGTAGAAAGACCACATTATAAGTTTCCACACAATTAACATATTTTTCATATAAGTCTTAGAGTGCTATATTTGTTTTTGTATTGTGTCGGAAGTAAACCGAGGAATGTTTTTGATTTAGAGTAAGTATTCTCAAAGAGGCTTGTTTGTTTTTTTAATGGAGTACTATATTTAATAATAAAAACGTTTAAATTACCTAGAAATATGGGTGAAAAGATCGAATGTAGCTGCAGACCGAATGCTACAGATTTTCCCTCATTCTGTGATTCGGATTTGTTCATTCTATTAAATTAAACTCATTTACTAAAGAATTGAATCAACCCTAAGATTAGACAGAGCAATTGAGCAATGAAAGGTTTCTTTTACGTTTCCAAAAAAAGCATGTGATGTATTTTCTATTAAAAAAAAGAGTACATTTTGTATATATTTATTTCTTTGAAATTCAATTACAAATTAGCATTCAACTACGTTTGAGTATTTTCAGAGATCACAATAAAAAATAAATGGGTTTAGTGAAATAAGTCAGCGAGATGAAAGAAAAAGACTTAAAATTCCTTAAATTCGTCAGCCTTACACGAACAAAGGATATTTCTCAGACACGTTGATGAATTCTCAAAAGAATTCCCAGAAAGTAATAAATTCACATACATTATTCACGATTTAGTCTCATAATGCGATCAAAATTTAATAAAATTTGTCTGGTTCAAGATAAATTAAAATGTGATGGGATTATCCAGATAGTCAACACTCTTTGTTTTTGACAACTGTATTTAAATAAAATCATTTTTGTTAATTATATCCCCAAGAGGCTCCAGTTTTACTAATAGATAAAACCGCTTACTACTATACTTACTATAAGTGATAATTTTGCCAGTGTTTTATTTAATCGAAATATAACATAAGGAGAAATTATGAAATACAGATGATACCATATGTATGGATTGAATAGCTCGTTATACGAAATGACATAATAAATCGATAATATTTTGAATAATTCTTGCATACGGCAGTTGTTACGGCAATAGCGCTTATGAAGATCGTAAATCCATATTTAAATAAAGTGCGGTATAAGAAATATTCCAGTATATTATTTCAATAAGAAATAAATCTTTAAATTGAGTGAAAAATATTATCTTTATTACCTCCACGTGAGTTTAATAATATTTGTATATTTTACTACTTAAATTTTGAGAGTAATGAATCTCTCATTCATAGGTGAAGTTAAATACTCCACCTGTCGATGAGAGGTTCATTACTCTCAAAATTTAAGTAGTAAAGTATACAAATATTATTAAACTCATGTAAAGGTAACAAGTTTAATGTTTTTCACCCAATTTAATGATCCTCAAGAATAATCTCTACAGTGTTAACGCCAAATCCTTCAATAATATGAGAAATTAATTAAAATATTTCCAGTCAAATGCCATAGAGAAATGGTTTTATCGGATTAGCGATAAACTGAAGTAAATTTGGCAAAATCACTCTAGGACCATCTGTTAGGATCGTTAATGACCTGTTGACGGTCTGTTTGTTAAAAATGTTAATAAATAAAAAAAATAAAAAAAATAAATACGTAAATACTGATACACTAAGCTGAAGATTATCAGAATACTAGTTTTCCCAATTATGGGTCTGTGACATGAGCACTGGGATAACAATAGCACGGGAATTACGTAGTACTGGTGACAAATGTGGCGAATTTCGCGAACGGCTCGCAGATCAACCAACTCTGTTTTATAAAAAAAAAAAATACTTAGCAATCTTCCACACAAAAAGCGCGTACATTCGGACATGTCGCAAGGTGGATGCAATGTAGTGAAGATGTACGCGCAAGGTGTTGTGGTGTCACTCTCATCATCAGAGCGATCACTGCTGCGTCACGGCTGCTCCGCTCTGCTCTGCCCCTTGACCCAACGAAGACGAAGACAGTTTAATGATTCAAAATTGATTTGGGAATATATTTATTTGTGTTTATAGGTACCTCACCAAAAATAATTATGTTTCTTGTGTGTGGTGAGGGATAACCACTTACAATCATAGGTATAGGTAGTGTAATCTAATTAAATAACAATAAGAATGAAAGAAAAGAAAATAATATATCAAATCTTAATTAATAATACAACATATAGAATAAGCAAAATAAACAATAATAATATATAATAAGCAGTTAAAAGAGACCAAACTCAATCACAATGTCAATTCTATAATAAATGAGAACCTATTCGGGTTCATTGAGGGAATATGCACACAGGGCGCAACCGCAGCACATTCACCATCATGCTAAATAAATTGAACAAATCAAATTATTGTACAGGTATATTCATCGATTCGTGGGAAGTACTCGATAGTATCTCCAACGAACAATTCGCATCAGAACCAAAAGAAAACAGGACTGACCAAACGGCCCAAACGTAAGAAGTAAACGTAAGGGTAAGAAGCCACTCACCGAACATACGTCAGATAGTCAGATCAAATGAATCTCCAAGTAATCCACCAATAGGTGAATTTGGATTCCCCCAAGGTTCGGTCCCTAGAACTCCATTTCCCACTCACATAAAGAACACATCTCAACAAAATCAACGGTGAATTAGTATTCCACGCAGACGAGAATGAGTCCGCAATTATAGTGCGTCCATAGGGCATATTGCCTCGAGATATGGAACTAACTAACTAAATAACTAACCATCACGCCGTTTCCCAGGGGTGGGCAGAGAGGATTGAAAGCCACACTCTTCTATCCTGGCACACCACTTTTGCTTCGGCCACATTCATACATCTTTTCATACACGTTCTACGGTTGTTGCGGCTTTTAACAGGGCTATCCTCAAATACTTGTAGTACCTGATCATGCCAGGTCTTTCGCGGACGCCCTCTATTCCTGTTGCTTTCAACACTCGCCTCATATATTTTCTTAACCATCCTTTCCTCGCTCATACGTTCCACATGATCAAACCATCTCAGAACTCCTTTCTTTATTCTATCTACCACACTATAGCCAGCATTGCATTTTCTTCTAATTTGTTCATTCCTCACTCTATCGATCAAAGATTGTCCACACAAGCGTCTTAGTTACCGCATTTCCACCGCATTCAGTCTACTTTCATTCCTCTTTTGCCAATTCCAGGCTTCACTTCCATACATAGGGTTGGCACTAGAACGCCATTATGTACCGCTAGTCTTGCATCCTTTGACAGTTCTATTTGGCCGTAATTGCATTTAGTGCACCATTAACTTTGTTTCCCGCAGTTACTCTCATTTCGATATCATTCTCAGGCTTGCCGTCTCTACTAAACATACTTCCCAAATACACAAACTCGTTCACTTGTTCTAACCATTCGTTGTTTATAATTACATCACACTTAGTCACTCTTTCGTCTCTCTCGAATACCATCACTTTCGATTTGCTGACTCTGTTTGTTTGTTCGCTCTGTTTTGTTGTTGTTGTATTTGTTCACTCTGCATGCATACATCGGACATCCTGGATACCAGGCACTGCAGATCAGCTTCACTGTTAGCCACTAATACTGCATCGTCTACGTATAGTAGACAAGATATGGTGAGTCCGTCCATTTTTGCTCCAACTTCTAGTTCCTTCAGTTCTTTCATACAATTATCCACATACAGGTTGAAAAGCCATGGTGACATTACGCATCCCCGTTTGACACCTTTTTTAATATCAAACCATGATGTGAATATCCCATTAATTCTCACGCAAGCACTACTTCCTTCGTACAGGGATGCAATTGCCTGTACTCTTCACCCCATATTCAGACAAAACCTTCTATAACTTTCGTCTTATCACTCTGTCATACGCTTTTTGGAGATTCACAAAGGCACAAAAAAGTTTTTGGTTCTTTGCCAAAAACTTGTCATACGCTTTTTGGAGATCCACAAAGGCACAAAAAAGTTTTTGGTTCTTTGCCAAAAACTTTTCCGTCATCTGGCGCAGTGAGAAAATCTGATCCATGCATCCTATTCCGCTCAAGAAGGCTCCTTGTACACCCACAATTTTTCTTTCGTTTTCAACCTCACTCTTTCTATCAAAATTCTCGCATACAGTTTGCTAACAGAGCTCAATAGGTTAATGGCCCGATAGTTAAATATCAGTTAAATATTTGTTATATGTTGCAAGGATGGACTCGGGGAGGCTCTTATCCCACCCTTGTGGCTTGGAGAAGGACCTTCGAGGTCCGTTGTTCACCAGCTAGAGACAAAGTCGTAGGGTTCGTTCAGCGTGGAAGTCTGCTTTTCTATGAGGGTGCTCAGACGAAATTGACAAATGAAACCATGTATCCCGGTTAGGATCTCAATAATTTATTACAAATGTTAAATAATACAACAATTTCATTAGGTGATTATCTCATCAATCAAGAATAAACTCATAAAAAAATAATAGCTTTGAGCTGGGATTGTCCGATCCATTCCAACATTGTTAAAATAAAGAAAATAAAATGACCTATTTAAATTTATAATATAAAATATGAAAGCAGCAAACTTAAAAAGGGGATGGACCATGGAATCACAAATACTAAAGTTTAAAATATTTCCATGCAAATTCGTTTCTAGAATGCAAATGAATGGACCTTTGGCCACACAACAATAAATCTTAAGACATTTTTTATCACAAAATAAAATAAAATTAAAATGTTTCTAGTCAAAGCCGTTGCTAGAATTTAAAATTAATTCAAAATAATAATTGGTCACCACAGTAATATAGCAAGACAAAATCAAATCATGAAATAATCGAAAATTATACCACAACTTCCATTTACATCCTCCACTGCTAAAATCAAATGGATGGACCAAGAATAAACCATTGTTCTATCACAAATAAAGAGTTTAAGTTAAAAAGAAGCTAGGTTAGAAAAGGTGACCAAGTTTATCTAAGATTTAAGTTCAATTCGAAATCAAGAACAGGAAGCTAAGTGGTCTAACATGAGGTTAGGTTGCGTAAAATATTGTAACATTTACCAGTTGATGAAGCGGCATATTTCTTTTACCAAATTAAAATGCAGCATACGCGTTGTTTTAAAAATAACCTCGAATTTAAAAATACGATTTTTTAATTAGCATGACATAAGCTTTGAATAAATTTTATGCTGCGTCAGGTGACGCAGACAACTTTAAGCTGGCGTGACCTTCCGATGGTTTTCTTCGGAGCGTCTTGAGGTAGATTAAAAGGAATTCTTGAGGCCTCCGCGGGTAAATGAAATGATTAGATGTTACTTTTTGTGATGGGTCCTTTAGCAGTGAAGATGGAGCATCCTGGCAGCCTGAAGTTCGCCCTTTTGGGAACATAATATTAACAATAGCCAGATATAAAAATAAAGATTTGTACCGCAGAGGCAAGCTATCAGCGCTCGAAAAATAAACTTACCGCTTCTCGCGGGCGGCCCTCTTGAACGATGTCAAATGCTGCGCACGGCTCATGTAGACACGGCGTTAGTGTGGCAAACCTCAATACAGTACGGCCACTCTATGATGGCACTTTTGACGTTTAGACTTACATGAAGTTTTGTAATTAGCGACAGCTAAACATTGGAGGACAAATGCTATACTTTATTGCGCGAACGCCAGAGTAGTGATGTCCATCAACATTAAATATGGAATTAACGAAATGATTCAAAATGTTATAGGATATTGATTGCCTGTATAATATGCGTAGAATACGCAGAATAAGTATCCAAAATAACACAAAAAATCTGACAGATCGATTGTGCCCTCTAAATATGATATTTTTCTATGGCTTTATTAGAGGGCAAAGAAAACGGCTGCAAAACAATGAAATATTTAAGTTTGATGAAATATTTAATGAGATATCTTAAGAATGAAATATTTAAGAACTAGATAAGACATTTCGACGGCTCCTACGTATAATATCGTAACCCACAAAGCGACGATTTTGAGTTTGTTGTGTATTTCATATGTTTTTAATTATATATTTAATTCCTAGAACGAAAAAAAAAAATTTTTTATAATAATAAAACGTTATTTATTGCAAAATATTTATTTTTCTTTCTTGGAATAAAAGATATAATTAAATACACATGTGTTTACACAAGAAACTCAAAATCGTTAACTTGTGGATTACGATATTATACGTAGGAGCCGTCGATTTGTAAATGTAATATTGAATAAAATTCATGTTTCGTGATTTGGATGTACAGGAAAGCTCGCGCGATGGGGAACATGTGAACATCTATGGGAATGATATGTTTTTACGTATGGGAAATTGCGCGGGCGCACTTAGTTTGTTGCGGCCCACTTTGGATGCCTATTACGCAATTAATATTTATCTGACATACTTGAAAATATCACCAAAGGATGCGCTTGGTTGAGAGCTATCTAATGGTGTAACTTAGAATCTCGTAAAATCATGTTTACTATTTTTAACCGAATTAAATGTGAATTAATTTTTGAAAATGCCGCGGTAATCGGCATATATTATTGAATAACTCAGTAAATTCATTCTTGCGGTTCCAGTAAAATATATAATCCTATGGGCAAGACATAGATTGGTAAAGATGATATGTTAAAATCCCCAGGGGGGTGGCGTTTAATTTGTAATTGGAATTGATATGGGCTCAAAGCAAGGGATATGCATCAAGGCATAATACAGAACCTCCATTTACGACATCAAAAATGTTAAAATTATTAGAAGAAGCTTGTCAACGTACAACTCAAAGAGACTGGGCTAATGTAGTGAATAGAACCGTGCGACGAATAAAGGAAGATTACCAAAGAGATATTAGAATCGATAATATTTTAGATAATGATATTATAATTAATTTAGGAAATGATAGCAGCGACGATAGTTCAATGGAGAGTAATAGTAATGGGGATGAATCAGATTGAAACATTCAAGCAAATATTTTTATTTAAGAAAAATGTGTTTAATTATTCTTCTATAACCTTTTTTATGTACAAAGACTTTCTCAACTCACACCGTGCGACGAATTTTTTTTTCGACTGAATTATTTCGTTAATGATTTTAAGTGTGTCACAACACTATTACGATCTGTCAAAAATGCCATCTTAATATGGCTCGAGTATAAATATATGCACCCGCGCCGGGTTTAGCGCGTAGAAGTAATTATTTAATAGTGAAGATAACTAAGTACTGCAAATGTTAGGTTCGCAAGTCTATTTGCGTAACCGGAGAAGGTGGAAAATAAACCGTGACAATGTGTCTACAAAACACGATAAATAAGCTTGTAGAAGTGACGCGCTGCAACATGTAAGCATAAACAGTGTATGCATATAGTACTAGTGTTACTGAACGAGTAGACGCGGAAAACGTTCAAGGTTCCGGAACAAAAATTGTAGATACCGAAATAGTACTATAATTACTAATACTGTGAAAGTGAATGTGGAATGGAACCAGCAAATTGCAATCTCGGGGTATGACGCATTCCAGCGCCAAAGCACAGTATAATAAATACAATGCTTTACTATACTGTGGCCAAAGCAATCCTGTATGCATCCTTTGCACCTTAGAGTATATACTCTAAGCTTTGCACCATCTGGTACACAGATGGACCCGGAGCACAGATAGACCGAGCGGAGCGATGTGAAATAGACAATGTGTGAGAAATGGAACATATTTATAAAGTAATTATCACGGTAAAGGTTTATTTTATTTTCAATAAAAATTGAAAATAATCAGTGTTTCTAAATTTTTTAAATTCACTAACAAAAAAACAAATTATTTAGAAACAGATATTTTTGTCCCTTGGATAATTAAAATTTGTGCAAAAACGCTCCCTGGAGACAAAATTTGTTAATTTTTATATATATTAAAACATGATATTGTTGCTTTTGGCTATTGCTACTTTTGCTATGATGTTTTAGTGAAAAATCGACAAAAAATCTCTTTTGTATGGAGCGTGAGTGAGGAACTTTAGTATGAAGCGGTCTTTTGTCACGTGACATCCTTGAGGGTTGAATGTTTGAAGTGGATATCGCTGACTTCGCTTTTTACACTACAAGAAAATCGTTATCTTTATTTTATATCCCTTATTTTTCGTAATATTTACGTTGATAGAGATATTCTTAGAACTATATGATTCTGCTTTGTTCGTTATACCATCGTATTGATAAGGTTTCATCTATTACTAGAAAGCTTATGCATAAAGTGTATATCTGCGTTACGCCACATGGTATGAAATTGAAACGTTTGATTCTAGCTAACTTCATATCTGTTGATTAACGATTAAAATATATATCACCTGTTTCACAGAATTAGTTTAATATCTATATACTTAGTTAAAATCTACTCCTCCGCATTCCATTTTTAAAAAAATATTTATTTAATAGATAATACATATAATTTCTTTAATAACAATGATAACTAGCAAATATTAACAATTTATTATTATATGTTATACCTCACCAAAAAGAATTAAGATTCTTGTGTGTGGTGAGAAAGTTTTTAGAAGGTTTCCTAACTTTGCTCACTAGAAATTGTAGCTTATAAAACGGTCCTGGGTGGGTCCACCCTCAGCACGCAGCAACATATTTTTTTCGTATTTTGTGCATGTTACTATTAGGGTTTTTCTATTCCTGGACTATTTTCATTCCCGGGACTCGATTCACAGCTCTGAATAATTTTAGGGATCCTGAGTCTCGTGATGTTAATATTCTTTTTGAAATTAAATATGTTATGCTTGGTTTTTATAAACATTGCTAATTCTATCTCAATAAAATTGTTTTAATAATTTCAACGTGTATGTATTGACAAAAAATACTATTTCTAAATAAAAATACACATAAAATAATTCCATAATATTAAAAAAAATATTTCATAAAATCTTATTGAAATTAAATATATTATATGTACAAATTTCCAATCAATCTATACCTATAAAACTCAATGTCTGTCTGTCTGTTTTCTATACAAATCTACACCGTTTGTCCGATTAGATTAAAATATTGCATATAGGCTTTAGGACTCGGCGGGTAATATAGGCAACATTTCCTCCCTATTCCATACTCCTTCCCCTCCCCTAACATATTTTCGATGCAAATCTGTACCGTTTGACCGATCGGACTCAAAATTTGGAAACTTATTCTTTAGGACTCGGCGGGAAACAATGGCAACATTTCCTCCTATTTTCTTACCCCTTACCCTCGCCGTGACTTATTTTCGATGCAAATCTGTACCGTTTGACCGATCGGACTCAAAATTTGGAAACTTATTCGTTAGGACTCGGCGGGTAACATATGCGACATTTCCCCCATATTATTTTAACCCTTCCCTTCCGCCTATATATTTTCGATGCAAATCTATACCATTTGAATCGAACCTTTGTTTACCCGGACAAATTTATTTTGAACTTTTAATCCTTAACCCGTGCAACGCCGGGTAAAGACATCTAGTTAATTATATATTTTTAAATAGCATTTAAAAATACCAAAAATTTTCAAATATACATCTGATAGCCTGCTTCTCGATTTTGTACATATATATTTATATTTTACGGTGATATGTTGTCAAGTATATGTACAAAGTCGTCAGCGTGTGTTTTGACATTCATAAATTATTTTTTAATTCGTGTATCACTCCAATTTCACACGGAAGATTTACGATTTATCTTAAGCTGTTCCGAGATTCTTGTAGAATGTTTGAGAAAAGATAAAGAATAAATAAATAAACATTTGAACGCAGAATGTGACCAAAACATTTAAAACTAGGAAAATATAGGTATCGAATATTCTAAAGTGCGGCTCACCAACACAATAAAAGGCTCTTCAGGTTTGTGTTTTCTGGCGTATTATGCCGTGTTATTACGACCGTTCCAACCGACGTTTCGGATTCCATTGTAGGGTCCAACATCAGGGCTGATATATTGATCAACACATCAGCCCTGACGATGGACCCTGCAATGGGATTCAAAACGTCGGCCGGAAAGGTGTAATAACACGGCATTATGCCCCAGAAAATACAAAACTCAAGATTCTGAGTTGCCGTGAAAACCTAAGAACATTCTTAACAATAAAAGGCGTTCTTCATATTACTCGCCGGTGGTGAATAATATGAATATCGCCTTTTATTGTTTTATTGTTTTATTTACAAAATACGAATCCCGGGACTTGATATATCGGAAACACGGTGTATTCCTGGGAATCTATTCCCGGGTCGACCTTGGTCAGAAACCCTAGTTGCTATGCATTGCATGTGCTAGAAAAGCGGGAGACAACCTGGAGAAGTGGTGATCGCGGGAAATGTTAAAGGCGAAGGATGAGAAGTCGATCCCCAATACGAAGGATAAGTTCAGTCCGAGACAGAACCGGAGCCTGAATAAGAAACAAACTTTTGAAACAAGAGGGGAGGAAAACACATTAAAGAACTACGATGCTTAGTTATAAGCCCATTCAGTACGAGAGAGACATTAATTACTTTACTTTGAGATAGCGAACGCTATCAGTTCGACTCATACTTTCATACCTTAGGGAAAAATTTAAATGTTTTTATTATTTAAGAATTCGAATTATATAAAGTTACCTACCTGGTATCAATAAAATTTGGAAGATTCACCAATAAAATAAATAAATTGAATACGTTTAAATAATTAAAAAATTTCAAATATAAATGAATTTGTAAAAAAAATTATTGAAAACAATGCACGACGTCACCAAGTCGGTGGTATCTAATAGTAGGTACCTACATTGTGTGAAGTCGCAGGAGTTTCAATAGTGTAACCAATTATATTTTTCCACACATTCAACTGTTTGTTTCCCATGATGCTTTCTATGAAATAACGGATTTACGTACACAGATGTAGTCCAATATAATATTGCATGCGTCAGCCGCTCAAAATGTAAAGAAAAATATTAACGTTAACAGAGCGTGGGTGACTATTTTCACGAAATTATGCCATCGCCATTTTGTTTTCGTACACGGCGATGAAAGCGTGAAATCTCGACGTAACTTCTGACAGACCCAAAGATATCGGCTTCGGCGAGATCTTAGGTAAGTAAAAGAAGATGATTGACATTATTAAATATGCGTGATACAGCGACATTCTAAACTTTATATTCTGACCAGTTGAAGCGTGTGTTATATAAATATGTTTTCTAGAGCCTGCCCGAGATGGATTGTGCGCTAACATCCCGAGCCTGACAGTAAATTTTATATAACCATGGGAATCTTCAACTTTGTGTTTACTGGGGTATTATGCCGTGTTGTTATGACCTTGACAATCGATTGTCAAGACTGCGATAAAGTATACGTGGGACAAACAACGCGTACCATTTCCAAAAGGCTCAACGAGCACAAACGGGCATGCAAACTCGGTCATCCAGAAAAATCAGCACTGGCTGAGCATTTTCTGGATACCGGCCATCATTTTGCATTCGAACCGAAAATCCTTGGAAAGCCTAAGAGTCACCATGCGCGTCTTATCAAGGAAGCACTAGAAATCTACAAGCATCCGATAAACATTAATAGAGATGATGGTCTCAAATTAAAAACATCTTGGTATCCGGCGCTTCAAAGTCATTCTCGTCGCAGACTCCGCAGAGATAGTGATCAGACAACAGATGAATCATACATACAACACAATACAACACATCATGACTTCGGCACGGTATTGCAAGCCGATACTTAACCACAACACCAACCTTCAAGACAACACATCAGCCCTGATGATGGACCCTGCAATGGGATCCGAAACGTCGGCCCGAAAGGTCGTAACAACACGGCATAATACCCCAGTAAACACAAACTTGAAGATTCTGAGTGGCCGTGAAAACCTAAGAACATTCTTAACCATGGGAATGTTGCCGCAAAGGATCATTGCATCGTTGGCCTTTAATTCATCTCGTAGGGCAGTGAGGTGGAATATTCATGGCCGTTCCTCTATAAGCTACATTTCTACCGCACGCCTCGCTTCAAGTGGGTATCCATTGCTAGTTAAATAATGAATCCACTCCTGAAGTGTTTGCTGGGATGTTTCAAAAGCGGAGGGACGTTTTAATTTCATCGAATCCCGTCCTCGCCACTGAGTGAACTATAATTTATCTCCCATAAGAAGAGGGTGAGATTTCAAATATCTCCCATCTGATTGTGAATTGCCTACAATTAATATTGCAGAAGTGTTTTTATAATATCATTGTTGTTAAAAAATCGTGTGTTATTTGACAGTCATATAAATCATGATTCCTTTCATATTTGGCTGAGGGCTTATGCCTCGGACGTATTTTTCTCCTACGAATAATGTTCCAGTTTGGTATTAAAATTATTTAGATGTCTAATAAACGTGTCATCTATCTGTACTTACTTATCTATCTGTCCGTTCTTTATAAAAAAACTGTACCGCTTGTCCGATTCGATTCAAATTTTGCATACTTATGCTTTAGGACCCGGCGAGGAACATAGGAGACGTTTCTCCCCTATTAATTTACCCTTTCACCACCCCCTAATATTTTTTCGATGCAAATCTGTACCGGTCGACCGATCGGACTCAAAATTTGGAAACTTATTCTTTAGGACTCGGCGGGTAAGACAGGTGACATTTTCTCCATTCCCTTTTACCCTTTCCCCTCCCTCTGATATATTTTCGATGCAAATCTATCAACACCGGGTACGAACAGCTGGTATATAAATAAAAATGTAAATGTTCGTTTATACAAAATCGATAATCTCTGAAAGTTCTTCATGGATTGCTTTGAATTTTTGCACAACGTAGCATTCGAATACGAAGATGTATTTGTATACCTAATTTTTTGTTATATAACTACTATTTATTTATATAAATAAAAATGTAAGTGTTCGATTGCCCAAAATCTTAAATTTCCTAAAGTTCTTTTTGACACAATGTTTCATTCAATTCGCACAAATTATTCGAAAAAAAAGGCGCCATGACCAACCATTTCAATATTGATAAATATTTATATAGGTATAAAATTTTTCAAATTCAAATTTTTTGATTACATTCGGTTATTTTTGCTTAAACGTTTCAAACGATGAAAAAGTGCAGCCTATCGTACTGCGATATCTATACATATAAAGTTCAATGTCTGTCTGCCTGTCTGTCTGTCTGTTCTCTATACAAATCCATACCGTTTGTCCGATTCGATTAAAATTTTGCATGCTTTTGCTATAAGATACGGCGGGTAACATAGGCAACATTTCCCACCTATTTTCTTACCCCTTCCCCGCTCCCTGAGATATTTCAGATGCAAATTTGTTCCGTTTGATCGATCGGACTCAAAATATGGAAACTTTTTGTTTAGGACTCGGCGGGGAACATGTGCGACATTTCTCCCCTATTTTTTTACCCTTTCCTCTTTCTCTGATATATTTTCGATGCAAATGTATACCGTTCGAATCGAAACTTTGTTTACCCTCACAAATTTATTTTAAACTTAATTCTTAACCCGTGCAACTCCGGGTATGAACAGCTAGTCTATACCTCTAATACTCAATGTCTGTCTGTCTGTCTGTTCTATATACAATTTTATACCATTTATCCGATTCGACTCAAATTTTGCATACTTATGCTTTCGGATACGCGGGTAACATAGGTGACATGGTAACCTATCGGACTCAAAATTTGAAAATTTGTTTTTCAGGACCCGGTGAGTAACGTAGGTGACATTTTCCTTCCTCCTCTCCACGCCCTTCCCCTCCCCCTGATATATTTTTGATGCAAATCTGTACCATTCGACCGATCGGAAAATTTGGGTTCTTATTCTTTAGGATCTGGCGAGTAATATACGCGACATTTCCTCCTTCTTCTTTTACCACTCCCCCTCCCCCTGATAAATTTTCATTGCAAATCTGTACCGTTTGACCAATCTGACCCAAATTTTGTATATTTATTCTTTAGTATCAGTCGGGAGACATACGCAACATCTCCCCGTCCCCCTTTTACCTAAATTTTAACCTTGGACCTAAATTTTGCATACGTATTCCCGACGGAAAGAATGTGCCATATTTATTCCTTAGACATCCTATCCATCTCAGCCTTGATTAAATAGAAAAATTGTTATAATTAGAGGCTTTGCAAAACAATTAACACTTTGGTATCTCCCGCAAATTAGTTTTCAACTTAATCCTTAACCCGTGCAACTGCGGTTACGAATTCACATATTCTTCTCATTTAATCGGTATTTAGCTATCGAAGCTAGTCGGTGGTGCACGGTAATTTCTCGTAGGATGGCGTTCGATCCGTCAGGGCTTTTGCACAGGGGCGTGCAGTGGGAACAAGAAGCATGACTTTTAAACATAAATTGTAAAATAAAAGTTATGCTTCTTGTTCCCACTGAACGCGCCTGCTATTGCAGTAGATATATGATAATTTTTTAATGTTTACGATATGGACCTTTTTTTGGCATATATATTTCCACCACACGAAAGTGCGGTAAATTGAGAAAACCTAATTATATGATCGACCGTGCGTCGAGTTTAGTCTGGACCACGATGAAAGTAAGGAAGGGGCATAGTAAATACTACCACGAATGCAAAGGAACAAAATATGAACATTCACCATTCACTGTTTATGACATGTTATAAACGCCATTTTTGCACAGGTCGACGTTTTTCTATGATGCTTACCAGTAAAAGCTAAACCTTTGCCGATATGACGCAACCCATCAAATTGTATGTAAATCTATTAAAAGCGAGGTTGCACACTATGTACGCCACATTATATTTGAGACAATGAGAACGAGCAAACAAATGAGCGTGAGCACATACATTAATTATTTTAAATTATGTCAGTTCTATGATGTTGTGTATGTAAGATATTCAAGGATTAAAGTGTAAAAAAAGTTTTCAATCTATATTATAATTATCCTAAAAACGTTGCAATCGTCGCAACCATTGCAATGGTCGCCGTCGTAGGATTATTTCTGTTGCCAGTTAAAAATACATTTTAGAGTACACTAAAAAGATTGATTTTTTTGAGGTTTACCGATCAGGTTAAAATATATTTTTTTTATCTTCCACATGTTTCTAGGTTAAGCATACTAATTAGGTAATGAAAGATCAATGTATTGTAGGAATAATAAAAGAATTTTACCTTCCATTAAAATTCCTATTTTGTTTCCCTCGACGCCTGGAATCCATTATGAGAGAATGGCTGCTGTTTCGGCACTTATACACGCGTTCCTACCCCCTCTGATTCCCTGTTTGCGACAATTTATTCCCGCTGGTATCCCTGTTTCCGGTTACGTCGGCGCAACGGTTTTTCTTTCATATGACTCATAATGCACCAGGTAGGGATTACCTGGATTCCAGGCGTCGAGGGAAACAAAATAGGAATTTTAATGGAAGGTAAAATTCTTTTATTTTGTGTTCCGTCTCGACGCCTGGAATCCATTATGAGAGATCTGTTTGTTATCACCTGGTGACCTAGTGGTTCGACGTTATATGTGACTGCCTATATTGGCGTAAAGAGAGGCGCTAATGAGCTCTGGGGGCATTGTTGCTTGGGGTTATCTACTATCTCTCTTTGGTAGAATTTTCGGAAGGTGATTTCACTCTGCCAGTTTCCCCCTGACAAGATCTCCTCTATCGGGTAGTTTTCCAGCCAATTCAACGAAGCCACAGCAGAACGAACACTTCCTGGCGTTGCTTCCACTCCAGCCTCTCTTAGGATTGACTTGATCCAACCACCTATTATTGTCCGTGAAGCTGGCTTTACTTCACCTGCTGTCGTCACAAATAGTTCTTTCATGTCCGGCTTTCGTCTCGGCTGTGAGAGTGAGACCAGCTTTCGGATCCAAAACAAGGGGTTGATGTTCCTTTCATCCGATGCGCTCAACCTCCATCCCGATTGTTTGTGTCTTGCCGTGTCAGTCTTCGCTCCAAAGGCTGGCCATAGCGTGATGGAGTCTCCTTTGTCGATCAATCGGTCCGGGGTGACTCTGAGAAGTGTCAGATCTTGGACTCTTCGCCCAGATGCCATGATGAGTAGTATGGCCGTCCTCCTTGACACGTCATACAGGCTGTTTCCTTGGCGGGTTTTCACGTAGCCACTCCACCACTACTCGGGGGTTCCAGATCGGGGGTCTCTCAGTGCATCCACCAGAAACCGAGATGGCTTTAAGGACGTGCCTGACGAGGAAGTTCGAGCTAATCTTATCTGCATCAAGAGCTGGGCCACAGAAGGATACGATTGCCGATTTGTGGACCAATATTGTTCGAGGGGCTAGCCCTTCGTGGATGAACAGGTTGGCCAGATATCTTGCCACTGTTGCAGGGGGAGGGTTATGAGGTTGGACAGAATGCGTGGTACACCATCGCTGCCACCTATCCCAGGCCGGCTTGTAGGTGTTCAGCGTTGAGCCTCTCCAGCCAGATCTGAACAGCTGCTGTTCCTCCTGGCTCCAATCCGCTATAGCCTGTTCCCATCCACTGCTATTCTCCAAACTTCCAGTTGGAGGTCCGACACCCTCGGTGGGGGAAACCCTGTCGACGTATCGATCAGGACGCTCTTCAGATCTCTTACGCTTATTGGCCCTCCCTTTGCTCGTTGTTTGAGATCGGCCCTCCAGAATTTCTTCTCCCATCTTGGCACAACTAGGAGAAAGGTGCCTCTTGCCAGGTTCAAGTACGCCAGTACTCTTGGGACGAGATTCGGCGGCGGAAATACCCAGGCCAGCTCGTAATCCCAATGCTGACTGAATGCGTTGAGATAGGAGGCCGAGCAATCGGTTGAGTCTAGCGACACGTAGTTTGGCACCACATGGGCGGTGGTCGATGCGAAGAGGTCGATCTGAGGACGTCCCCATATTCGGAATATTTCCTCTGTCGCTGGTTCCAGGAGGTGCCATTCCGGGAGTGGTGTCCCCCGTGAGAGTCGGTCCGCAATCCCGTTGTATCTCCCTGGAATGTACTGCGCTGTCAGAGATATTTCCTGCTGGTCGATAAACTCTAGGAGGTCTCGAGTTATCTTCAGAAGGCCCAATGATCTTGTCCCCCCCTCCTTGTTGATGTAAGCCACTACTGTCTTGTTGTCTGTCTGCAGTAGGGTCTTCGTTCCTCTTAGCAGGTAAGCGTGATCCCTGATCACTGCGTAAACAGCGAAGGCTTCTTTCTGGTTGGAATGCCACCGCATCTGCTCTGGGGTCCACTGGCCTGATATCGTCTTGTCGTCCACCTGGCCGCCCCAACCTGCGTCCGCTGCGTCTGTAGTCAGGAAGTGGGAGAAGGGGGCTTCGTTGTATTGGGCAGGACTCCCCTACGGCCTCCAACCACCACTCTAGGTCTTGCCGAACCGCGGCAGGAAGCTCCACTTGTCTGGATGGCTCGTGCCTCTGCAGCTGGCGGCTGAATCTCTGCAGTCTTCGGCAATGCAAACGACCCCGAGGGGTGGCGAAGTTTGCGAAGTTGAGTCTCCCCAAGAGGCCTAGAACCTGCTTGGGGGAGCAACTGCCGGCCTCGATCGGGCGGCGCAGTACTTGGCGAAGGCCAGAGCACTTGCGGTCCGAGAGGGATTTCTGGTTGGCTTCTGTGTCCCAAGTTATGCCCAGAAACTCCAGCTTTTGGGTAGGTATAAGGACACACTTGTCGCGGTTGATGCACCAACCCAGATGCTGGAACAGATTGACCGTCTCTACTGCCTGGGTCGCTAGCAAGTCCCTTGACTGATTGGCCAGAAGGAAGTCGTCCAGGTAGACTACGGTCCTTATTCCTCTCTTCCGCAAGAGTCCCGCTAGCCAGTTTGACAGCGTTGCGAACATTCTCGGGGCTGATGACAGGCCAAAGGGCAGGCAGGTCATCTGGAGAAGTTCCCTTGGTAGTATAGTCTCAGGAACTTTCGGTGCGATTCCGCTATTGGTAGGTGAAAGTATGCCTGGGTTAGGTCGATTTTCACCAACCAATCTTTGGTCTGGAGGAAGTCTGGGACCCGAAAGTGGTTGAACAGCTTGAAGGGTTTCGCCTCCACAAAGGCATTCAACGCCTTCAGGTTGAATATCGGCCTTAGGGAGTTGTCCGACTTCGGAGTTAGAAACAGATTTGAGATGAAGCTCGGAGAATGATCTGCTCTTTCCAGCACGCCTGACATCTTCAGGGCCTGAATGTGACTCGACATGTCTCGAGACTCCTTCGTGCTGAAGCTGCTCAACAGCTGCCTGGTGGGGAAGACTAACGGAGGTTTGGCCACAAAGGGGATTCTCGCGCCCTTGAGGATTCTCAGCACTATAGGTGGTGCCCCGAACTCCTTCAACTTGCTTTGGAACCTCCTCAAGCGTCCTCCCCAGAACTGGTTGTTCAGCCTCGCGTCATCTTCTACCTCTACGGCTACGGTCACCAGCGGGTTTTCGGCCGTGGTCTGCCTTCCGGATAGGTCTCCTGTTCGGG